>JAODAL010012251.1:0-96214 GCA_025379985.1 Phyllomedusa bahiana
CAACCCCTTTTTGAAGCTTCCCCCACCACCCCAGGGATCCATTAACCTATTTTCCCCCCCCAAAACCTTGCCGGCAAACCCCCATTAATAGTTAAAACCCCCAAGAATGAACCCCCAATTGTTGTTTCCCCCCAAAAAGGTCTTTTCCCCTGACAAGGCTACAAAAAAAAATTTCCATGTTTCTTTGAAACCCGGACACCTTTGGGGGTTTCCCCCACAAAGAGGCAAAACCCCATTTTTATATCCGCATTGTTTCGTATGTTGAGGCCCCCATGTGGCATCTTTTAACTTGCTCGGGCAAAGGTTTCCCAAACTCTCCTCCTGGCAACGTTGCCCTCTACCTAACGAACACCGGGCCCCATATTTCCAGGGTTTTCATGAGGGGCCCCTTCCTCCTTCAAGAGGGCAAAACAGTTATTTGGGTGGTAGTGGCCCCTTTCAGCAAAATGCCATCTTGTTCCTTTAAGGGGGGGTTACCTCTTCCCAAAAAATTTCTGAACTTTTATCAAACAATGCAAACTGCAGGGGTTCCCGGGAAAATAATTGTTTTCTGCAGAGGGGTTCATTTCGGTCCCGTTTTAACCCCTTTGCAAGGCTCTTTGGGATCACCCGTCCCTACCTCGCCTTCCCCCCAAGACTAAGGGGCAACAGAGAGGGTAAATAAAAATGGTACCTCAAAAACCTTTTTTATGTTCTCGGGAGGTAGACTGGGTAAAGTACTTTTGAAAGAATTTCCATGAACAAACAAATGAGCCGTCTGGACCTCACCATTTTAAATTGCAACTTGGCTTTCAACCCTAAGGGATAAAAAGACATTTTCCCTGCTACGTCGATTCATCGGGTGGTTTTATATTAAAGATCGGGGACGTCGGGCCCCCAAATTCAGAAGAACTTGGGCATACCCCAAGCACTGAAGAAAAATTCTATAGGGCCCCATCTTGTTCTAGGGTTTGCTGTTGGGGATAGAGTATGGTTATCCACCTGAAATCTGCTATTAAAAGTTCCTTCTGGTGAACTCGCTCCATGATTTGTAGGTCCATATGTGGTTCAGGAGGTGGTTAACCTGGTGGCATATCATCTCAAATTACACTCCTGTAAAGTCCAAAGGTCACTGCAGTACCTGGTCCACTGGAAGGGTTATGTCCAGAGGAGAGATCATGGGTTCCAGCAACATCCATCTATGTGGATCACCTGATAAGAGAGTGCCATGAGTCTCACCCAAACAAACCCAGACCAGGGAAGGGTCCAGTGGCCCCTCCTAAAAGAGAGGGTACTGTCAGGGCTAGATGGCGCTCAGCCTGCGGGGAGCAGCAGTTTGCAGCCAAGCCACTCCGGACAGGGGGGCGTGTTGCAGCAGCCAATGGGAGGGCCCAGAGGCTACTCCAATCAGCTACAGGGACGGTATCCGGGAACCACATTTAATCTCCCTACAGACTGAGTGCTGCGCCTGTGATATTTCCTGGCTGCCTAGTTTCCCTGTGTTTTGTATCGTGCTGTTTACATGTGTACCAGACCCCGGCTTGCTTACTTACCTCGGCTTGTCATCTGATTTGGTACTTCACTCCCGTTCATGTTTGACCTCGGCTTGTTTACGTTTTTCTCTCTGGTTCTGCTTTGTGGCTTGGCGTTTCTGATTTGGTATTGACCCGGAATGTTTGACCCTTCTTCCTTCCGCCGGCCCCAGCACTCTAGAAGCACAGGGACTGTTGCCCAGTTGGTGTCTGCCGCCTAGGGCAGCACGTCAAGTAGGCAGGGACAGTGGTCTGGCTTTCAGTCAGGGCTCACTGTACCCCCATTGACGTGACAGCTAAATGGCTTAATATCAGAGGATGTTTCCATGTGGCCACAATATCTGCACCAGTTGCAAATATTTAGACGTGATACTTTTATGTCGTATACCACCGACAAAGAGTATAAAATATATCAATACATCAACTGCAACACGAGACGAGAAACGTAGTTAATCTTATTTTTTGCCTTACATGTAAGCTCCAGTATGTGTGATGCACGACTGCACCTTTGAAAGGTAGGAAAAGACGACATTTGTCAAATGCCAAGAAACCTGTTTGGAACATCCATAGGTCTGCTGTCTCAAAACACTTGTGTGAGATACAACACAATGATGTCACATTGTTCCGTTACAGGCATACAAAAAATAATTAGACCCAATAGAGGAGGAGACATAAAAAGAAGCTTGATAAACAGCCAAGCAAAATGGATCTCTTAGGCACCAGACAGCTGACTGGCCTTAATGTTGATTTGTTATAACATTATTAATACATTTATTTTTTTTTATATTTTTTTTGTGATTTTCTGTTATGTTAAGATTACACAGCAATACTATAATTCACAGGTGTCAAATATGATTTACAAATTTATTTTATTGATTTATTTTCTCAGAGTGATAAGTCATTTCAACTCATTGTGTCTTATATTTTCTTTTGCATATTTTCTCCGTCATGTGTAGCATATGTTGGTATTATATATTCATGTATTTTATAGTTTGTATTTTTTATTTGACCAAGCAACTATGGGTTACAGCCTACTATTTGAATTTTCACATAATGAGTTAATTGTGTTTCCACCTAACAGGAATAATTTTGTTTATTGCTATATATAGGCTGACTACTATGTTGATGGCCAAACTACAAATAAGGCATACATTGTCGAAACGCATTAGTGAGATTTTTTGCTACTATGGAGCATGTGCATTTGCTGTTTTTTTTTTAAAGATTTAAATAAAAAAGGATGATTTTATAGCTATGTTCCTGCCATTGGATTGTGTGCACTGTTGCCGGACTTCTTTTTTTTATTAACATTTTAACATATTTACAAACATTCCCAACAGGGAGTAAATTAGGGAAGGGGAAAAGGCATGAGGAGGGAAGAGGGGTAAAGGAGAATGGGGAAAAGAAGAAATACACAGTATCAAAATTATACGATATTATACTAAATTGCAATGGAAATTAGGTGTTAATAATGAATTAGATGCTTCAGGGTTGTTTAGCAGTGTGCAGTCTCTGCATTTAAAGAACTGGTTGTTGTCCTTGATTCATGTGCATTGCTCTCGCACTGCTATATTTGAATTTAAGAAAAAGTTGTGGCATCAAAATTATGGCATGATGATATTTCCTACAGAAGTCAGGCACACCCGAGACAGAAGAAGAAAAAGTGGAAAAAAAAAAGAAAAGGGTGTGGAGGAGGGAAGGGTGGGACTGGGGAGGAAACTGGGCGACCCACTCACGAGCTTGCTCTCCTTTTTGATAGAAAATGTTGTTGGAACATGAGTTTATTTATGAAAAACATTAGAGAGGTGGATTGGATGACTGGCTCTACTGGGGGAATTACTTCAGACCATTTGAGTATCTTAAATGTTCTAATGAAGTTCTTAAACATGATTTGGAGTATGTATAATGGAGGCACAAGGTTTTGAAAAAAATTTCAACCTTAAAACTTTGGGAACGAAGGCCTCACCAATCCATTTATTTTTTGATCGCTGATATATCGGGTGAGGTGTTAGCAGCTTTTAAGTGTCTTAGCATATCCTTACACCTCTAAAGTCCATCTATCTTCCTCAGAGCCCAAACTTATATCTTTTCAGAGAGATACTGTGAGGCGATTGGAGGATGGCGGATAGAATAAGTTGCTCTCGGCTCTTCGCACACCGGCCCACTACCCAACGCACACTGCCTACTCAGGAAACATTCAGCCAACCAATTCTCGGTATCTAATACATAGCTCTGCGATTGTAAACAGTGAAATCGATGAGTTTCTAAAAGGTAAATCTGGGGGCGTGAGAGAGGGGGGGGGCTGGTTATCCATGGCAGTGAAGACGCTCTGCTTGAGCTCCAGGATCTGACTGAGAATCGTTGCCATGCCTGTCCAATATGGGCAAATCTTCTAAAAAAAGTAAAAAACGGCCCCTTGCCAATGGCATAGTCAGGGGGGGACATTAGCCAGTAGTTTGGGATACGTGCGCCCTAACTTGCCGCTTAAGGCGGATGGCATGTGAGGCCTCAGGATGGCCGATACGGAACGTGCTTAGACAAACTGGGCGCGTGATCCTGAGAGACTCTCATCCACGCGCTGCCCCGATAGGAGAGACAGAAGAGGGGATAAGTAAAGATGATAGATAGAGAGATAGAGCTACTGAGGACTGGATGCTGAATGCTGGCCGCGCGCGTGGGACATCATGGCGCGGTTTGCGGTTCTTCCTTGCTGCCTGGACCGCGGGACGTGGTCCGTCTCCATGTCTGCGCCGGCCCCTCTGGTGCGAGGCGAAGAGCGGAACCGCCGCCGCACATGCTCGGACCACACATGTGATCGACTCGTTGACTGCCGCGTTGTGGCGCCCTGCCGGCGACCGATAAGTCACAGTGCGAGGATGGAGGTGAAGGAGGAGCAGAGGGGAGTCAGGCCTTGGGGTTCCGGGTTTCAGGAGGAATCCTGTATCCTTCTATGGAGGCCGTCAGACGTGAGTCTACTCAGTTTATTCCATCTGGCCTGTTGAGGGGGGAATTCTGGGATCACACGCACTCTCGCTCGCGCTCGAGCGCAGTCTGGGGCACTTTAGGGCCCAGATCTTCTTGGATTCGTGCGGCGGGGTATCAGGGATCCTGACCAACTGGACTCCCACTAATATGGAGGGAGAGACATAATAGAGAGTATTACAGGGGAGCCTTGGGGAACGGCGACACAAGCTCTACGGGCGCACAGATGGGGACATTGAATGGGTATCTGATCCGCGCACTCGCACGCTCGGTGGCCCCATACCGTCCTTCAAGGGGATCCTGGCCTTCTTCATCATGGTCCACGGGTATCTTTGGGGGGCTGAGACTCTCGACGCGCCAATGTGAGGGTGTGTGGAGGGGTGCTACTTCACCCTGTGTCTGCGAGGCCGTTATGTCCCACCCACTCTCCGGCGGCACATCTACCTTAAGAGGTGTGAATTAGCGCATTCCAGCAAGGGCCTCTCTTTATTCCCGGTCACATCGCAGGCTATGAGCCCCATTTTAGGCTCTGCCCCCTGTGACGTGCATAAGCCAGGCGGGGCTGCGATGGGCCATCTGCAGGAGCTAGTCATCTGAATAACCCTGGCGGATTCAGCGTCTACACAGGACTCTCCCACCAGACGGACAATTTCTCTCGACAAAGGCTCCTGGATGATTATCGGAGGGAATTGTAAGAGTTCGTTATGGACCTATCATCGGTGACCACAGGGATGTGACACTTCAGAGGACTAGATCTTTCATTTCGTCTCGCGGCCTTGAGGGAAGTGGTGCAAAATTTCTTCAATTCGTTTCCTTCCAACAGCACCTTGATGATGTGGAGAAAGAGCAGAGGAGGAAACTATTGGATCGGGGCTCCGAGTCAGTGCCTGCTCAGACCTCGATTTAATATATCACAGGTCTTAAATACTATCTGGACCTTGAGGAAACAAATAAGAGCTAGATCGAGTCATGGCCTCTCGCAGCGCACTCTGTAAGGTCTCAACGCCCAAGAGATGTCTACGTCCTGCATGGGTCACATTAATAATGTTCACTTATGGAGGAGACTCGTCTTAGAAGGCTGATCGTCCTATCCTTGGCACCAGGGCATCATTGCAGATATTCTGGACTTGTCCAACACACTTTGGCGAGTGGTCCGATGCTGAAAACACATCCTCGGTGAACTGAGGAGAGGAAATACCCTTAGGACGGCGGTTACCCTTTTGAGCTTTTATGTGCCGTGACGACGCAAGATCTATTTATATCTCGCCCGCCTATCCCCTGAGGAACTGCCGTTTCTGCGGGATTGAACTCATGATGTCACATTGTCCGATTGGTCTGTGACTGTGGGGGGACGCGGCGCAAGTGTGCTTGCAGATTGGCGCGCTCTGTATCCAAGGATGCTGGGGGGTTGCCGAGGAGGCGCTCCAGGGGCTCCGTACATCAAAAGTATAAGTACCGGCAAGGGTCTTTACCAACTTGACGCAGCCTTGAGGGACTGAACACTCGCACCATCCGTCGTCTCTAACGTTTTTGCCTTACAGGTTTAGCTTGTCAGCCATATAGGTCTTGTACGTGCTCCCTCTCTTCTTCTCCTTTAGGTGTATTATCAAGGAAAGCTATCATATTGTTTTCACTTTTGCACCGGTCTAATTTGGGAGCAACGTGAGACCTTTGCATGTTATGATTGCAGGATGATACTTGATGTTTTTGCCTTTATCGCAATGTTTTTGGATTCTCTTTCATCAGTATTGTTCATTACTATTTGGGAGCGGCTTCTATGGTAGGCCTGTCATACGCGTTCCCCAAATAGGGTTTGGATTGCCTTTTGGCCACATGTGGGCCTTTTGGCTCTCCTGGTTCTTAAGAATATTTGTAGTTTCGTGTACAGGAGTTTTATGTTCTTTCTGTTCTTCCGGTTTTGTTTTTTTCCACCCCTCTCCTGCCTGTTTTCTTTTTATTCCCTTTTCTTCTTTCACACCTGTCCCCCACTGGACGCTGGAGGAGCGCGGCACATGTCAGCTTTTCAGATGCAATGGGAGACCTTAAAAATTTGGGATCCTTCAAAGCAAGGGCCTTAACACTTAGGAAGCGCTCTCAGGTCCTCTACCAATTCCATCGGCAAAAAGCCCATATAGTCTGTTTTCAGGAGATGCACTTTAAAACTGGCCATGCCCTTCAATTAAAGATAGATATTTTCCCCAGTGGCATATTGCTAATTGTCCTTATTCTAAAACTAGATGGTTGGCAATTGCCATTCACAAGTCTCTAGCCCATCGGGTTGTAGAATGCATATCTGACGCGGAGGCCAGATACCTCATCTTAGTCTTTAACATTAATGGTCATGATTTTACGATTGTTAATGTTTACGCTCCAAATTCTGGGCAGGTCGCCTTCCTGTTGAAGGTCCTGGATGAGTTGCATTCACGGGCCAGGGGCGTTATCTTGTTTTGTGGGGACTTCAACCTGACCTTGTTTCCCACCCTGGACAATTCGACTGGGCATTACTCTGTAGCATATTAGTCATATCCAGAAACAACAACAGCTCACCTCATTCAGCGTTCAGCAGTATTTGATCCACGGATATGATATAATCATGGAGTTATCAGCACGGTACCGGGCGCCACCACCGTAGATTTGTAATACAAACAAGAAATGAACCAGCTTGGCACTCTCCTCAAGTCGGACCATAGCAGTGGGCTTCTTTAAAAAGGAATTTTCTTTATTGAACGATAAATATAAAACAATGCATGGCGAGCAAAGTATCCATTCAATGAACCAACGGGAGACACACAGAGCGAGCTAGGTCCTGCAAGTTGTTAGACCCACGCGTTTCGGCTCACGTGACCCTTACTCATGGTACAGCTGATACCTAATGGGGTTGCTTGAATAGACCTGCTAATAGCATAGCTCGTAACATATAAGTATTAAACATACTACTGTTAAATACTATAAACATGCACAAATACAAATAAAAAACTGATCTATAAAGAAAAAAGAAAAAGACTTGCAAGATACCTAATAATGATACTGAATGTCTTGTCTCGTATTAAGACCTGACGGGACCCTTGTTTCAAGGTGGAAGATCCACCACGCCTCTCTCGCTAAAAGTTTTCTCACAATGTCTCCTTCCCGTGGCGAAGCTATCACCCTCTCTATCCCTATTACAGAGAAGGAGCGCAAGTCACCGCCATGCACTTCAGAGAAGTGCTTTGAAACAGCAGAACATTTAAATAAATCAGATTGGTTGGTATCTGATAGATGCCTACGAATACGAATTTTCAAATGACCCGTAGTGCACCCAACATATTGTACTTTGCATATTTTACAACTAACAAGGTACACAACATGTTTAGTGTTACAATTTATGTAGGGTTTTTAAAATGAAAGTTTTGTTGTTGCTATTATGATGTGAAAGATGTTGCTTTTTATACATAAATTTCCACACGTGCAAATTTTATGTCCACCACCAAAAGAACCTCTAGTGCTGAGCCAAGTGGGTGGGATAGTCTACAAAAATAGACTAGGTGAGATACGAGCTCATATGCTGGGGGCCTTACGTGGCACAAACCTGACTTTTTTCAAAGTGTCCTTAATAAATTGATTGACATACAGAATAGGTAGATGTGTTTTAATAATGTCTACGATCTTATTGAACTGTTTACTATAGTGTGTTGAGAAGGTGATGGCATTGTCAGAGGATCTTAAATTCCTATGTTTTTTCAAAAATAGGGCTGATCTATCAATCCCATTTACCCTCCTAGTGACATAATTTAATTGTTTAGATGAATATCCTCTTTCCATTAACTTGTGACAAACTATCTGTTCTTGTAATTTATATTCATTTGGGGTAGTGCTGTTGCATTTCATCCTTATAAGCTCCCCTACTGGGATGTTATTTACGGCATGTGAGGGATGGCAGGAGTCAGCTCTTAAGATGGTATTCCTGTGCATGGGCTTAGTAAAGGGTTTTACTACTATTTTATTATCTTGATCCACTGATAAAGTAACATCCAAATAATTTATGACATCACGTTTATGTTCATAAGTGAAAACCAAACCCATGCTATTATCGTTAAGATACTGTACAAAATGTGTACAGTCTGGTGCCCATCCTTTTAAAAGGCCCAAATCGTGTATATTTGTTCCTTTGATACTATTGCAAAAGGGTGACCCCTTTTTGAGGGATTTTTTTCCCCCCAAAGCACCCCATATAGATTTTAGCCAGGGTGGCGAAAAACGGGCCCCCATAGCGCACCCCCAGTTTCCTGTCTGAAAAAATTGTTTTTTGAACATAAAGAATTGTGGGAGTAAATACTCTACTGCCAGAAAAATGAATGTTGTTTTCTAAAGAAAAGTCCTGTAGGACCAGAGGGCTGGCAAGTGGGATGCGGGTTAACCCAACTACATGCAGGATGCAGCTCCCCGGTGGGGCCCCGGGACACTCTCTGAAAATTTTAAAAAAAAGCTTTTTGGTACCCTTTTAAAAAACCCGGGCAAATTAACGACAAGGGGCGTAGTTGAAAATCGACCCCCCACCCCAGAGGCTCATTTAAAGAGCCTAACCTGGACGGGGGTCGAAAAGCAGGGGAAGGACCCCTTTGGTTTTTGGGCAAAGCATTTAAGGGCTAATCGGTTTTTTAAAATTAAGTTTGTTTAAAAAGATTTTAGACAAGACACCTGAAAATGCCATAATTTAATACAGTTGTTAAAATTTTTACGCTCTCATTCGTGGGTCCCTCTTAATTTTTATTAAATATTAAAATTTTTGCAACATAGTAAAATCCCTTTGTTCATAGAGGTCCCTTCTAGCGAACCACAGCCCCTCCTTTGTCTGCCTGGGGGAAAATTATCTCTCATTTTTTTTTGAAGGGGTAGTAATGCTTTTTTGTTCTTGTAAACTTTAAATTGAAATTTTTGGGCAGCCCGAGGGGAATGATTCCCGATTGTATAATCTATTAAAAACTTCTCCATTGTCCTGGAAAATACCCATGTAGGTAATCGTGAGTGATAGGATAAAAAAATTTTATTACGTGTGAATGTTCTATATACATGAAAATATCTACTGATTCTATTTGGGATTCATCTGAAGTTGAGCACTGCATATCCCCGTTAAATCCCGGAATTCAGGTATAATATCCCCATATTGGGCACTGGCTGGGTATGTTTGAAATGCCGAAAATTTATTCCTCCTGAAACCCTTTCCCAACAATTTCCCATTCAAAGACTTTAAAATGTTTTTTTAAATGTATTTTGACGAAAAAAAAAACGATTTTTTGTCTAAATTTAAAATCTGATAAATTGGAAATTAAAGTCGGGGGAAAAACTCAGTTCCCCTTTTAATAAAGCTGAGATGCATCCTGCGATACAAACTGGTGGTTAATTTTTAAAACCAGATAGAAGTTCCGTGTTTTTTCCGGTAATTCCTTGCCCTTCCTTTGTCCACGGTTACTCCCCCCTCTCCTATTCGTTTTTTTGGGTTTCCCATGTACACTTGACGTGATGGAGGCAAGTCCTGATAATCCAAGCTGTTATTCCTTGACCCTGGTTGTGCGATAGGTGGCATGTCTCTTGTGTCATATACTTGCTGTACATTTATGTAAGTTCTGTATGTGGGCAGGTGTACACTAAGTACAATGTGGAGCAATCCGTGATCGAATCAATCTCGGAGAAGCTGACTCTTCTATTAGAATCAAAACGCCTGCTTCTGTGTCGCAGGATAGATTTAGGTTGATCTCGAGTAATATTCCAATTGTAAATATTATTGCTGGAATAATCCTGTGCATCTCGTTTAAGAGTGCATCTGTAGCATATTCAGCCATTAAACGTGTCAAAAGGGCCCTTCTACAATTCCAGTTAGTTGATGGATGGCGGCTTCAACATCCATCTGATAGGGACTATAGTTTTTATTCGCAACCTCACAACACTTATAGTAGGATCAACTACATTTTGCTTCAGCATAACGCACTTCTGTGGCTGCAGTCGTCTTCCATAGAGAATGTGTTATGGTCTGACCATGCCCCCATTTATATATCCTTGCATGTCCCTTTCTTCTTTGCACATGGAGACTCAATGAGACTCAATGAGTCCCTGTTGTTGGATTCGGTATGTTTGGCGGAACTCAAGCGAACTGTCGAGCACTTCCGGGAGGATCATGCTGCTGATCCCACTGCACCTCTTATACAATGGGAGGCTTTAAAGTGCGTTCTCCGTGGGATCCTGATTAAGCACGGCAGCCGCATTAAAAAGGCACGAACCACAGCTATTGCGCAGGCGCTGCGAAACGTATCCTTGCTTGAGCTCCTACACAAGCAGGCCCTCTCCAAAACGGTGCTTCAGGACTTGCTGCTGGCCAGATTGGAGGTCCGTCTCTTGTTTGAGGCTTCCTGGGGCAGACTTTTACAAAAGGGTCGAAGCAGGTTCTACGAATATGGGAACAAAAGTGGCTGGCTCTTAGCAAGGGCGCTTGGGAACAGAACAGCGCAATCCTCGGTCACTAGTATCAAAAACAGCTCGGGCTCCCTGGTTTACTCCACTACTGAGATTGCTTGTAAGTATCAATCATTTTACTCCAAGTTGTATAATCTGTCTGGTGGTCGACCCCCCCCCCCCCTGTCTTCTTCGGGGCGGGAACTTCCCTCCCTGTTCCCGACTCTCCCAGATGACACCATCCGGCGCCTAGAGGACCTTTCTCGGCAGAGGAGTTGGAACTTGCCATTGGGGATCTTCCCAGTGGGAAAAGTCTGGGGCCAGACGGATTTACTAGTAAATTTTTCCATGTCTTGCTCCACCCCCTTTCCACAGTCCTTCTGAATGCTTTCAACGCTGTCTCTGCCTCTTCTCCCTTCCCCAGGGAAACCTCTATGGCCCATATTACAGTGTTGCCCAAACCGGGTAAGGACCCGCAGGTCTGTGGCAGCTATAGGCCGATTTCCCTTCTCAACGTGGACCTTAAAATTTATGCCAAATTGTTGGCGAATCGTCTCAATCCACTCCTGCCGACCTTGATTCACCCGGATCAGGTGGGCTTTACACCAGGTCGAGAGGCTAGGGACAATACGTTGAAGACATTGAATGTCATTCATTATGCCCAGTTGCATGGGGAACCCTTGATGATCCTGTCTCTCGATGCTGAGAAAGCTTTCGACAGGATCTCATGGGACTCTCTGTCCGATACCCTTAAGCATTTAGGACTGGGCCCCATCTTTACTGCCAAAATATTAGCGCTTTATCAAAATCCCTCAGCGAGAATTAAAGTAAACGGCACATTATCAGGTCCTGTAGACATACGGAATGGAACTAGGCAGGGTTGCCCCCTGTCGCCACTATTATATGTGTTGGTCATGGACCATTTGCTGGCCGCCGTGCGAACCAACCCGGACATCAGGGGCATAACGATTGGAGGGCAGGAGCTTAAATGTTCGGCTTTTTCAGACGATCTATTTACTTGAAGGATCCTTTTATATCCCTCCCTTCCCTGCTGTCCGAGTTGGATAAATTTCGTTTATGGTCCAATTACAAAATTAATTACTCCAAATCGGAAGCCTTGAACATCTCTTTCTTGACCAGTCAACTGTCCAAGCCATTAAATCTAACTTCTCCTTCTCTTGGCCCAGGAGGGAGATTTCGTACTTGGGGATCAAAATTCCTAAAGATTTGTCCAACCTGTATGAGTGCAATTTCCATCCTCTGCTGGCTAATATTTCTCGATGTCTGGGGACATGGGGACGGGGGGACTTCTCATGGTTTGGCAGAGTGAATATTATCAAAATGTTCATACTCCCGAAATTGCTATATCTGTTCCAGATGGTCCCGAGTTCCCTGCCGTCTTCTTTCTGGGTTAAACTTCAACGATGTTTCGCCGAGTTCATATGGTGCTCTCGTCGCCCAAAACTTAAAAGGGAACTGTTGTCTAGGCCCAAGGTGGAGGGGTTGTGGGATTGCCGGACTGCAGGGTCTATTACCTGGCGGCTGCTTATCCTAGGTTTTGGACTTGGTTCATAGTCCTCAGGATAAGCTCTGGGTGGGCGTTGCGCAGACAGTCTCTCCCCAGGCAATGGTCACCCTTCCGTGGGCCCAGAGCCTTCTGACTCGAGATCTCAAAGCCCTGTCTTTCAGTACAGCTCACACGCTCTCTATTATAATGAAATCAAAGGCCCTGGCCCCCTTATTGAACCTAGCTGGTCCCCTTGTCCCCATTTTGGATAACCATTTATTTCCCCCGGGCACCTCTGGGCAGTCATTTCTAGGGAGCTCTAAATATCGGCCCCTTCTCACAGTGCAGGCACACAACAGGGGTGTTTTGTTACCCCTAGCGGATTTGGTTCGGGATTGCCCTCCATCTGATAGGCATAGGTTCGAATACTTGCAGCTTTGGCACTTCTTTATTGCTACTGTTAGAAGAAAGGTCTCTTTTAGAGCACTTTCTCCATTTGAGGAACTATTTGTCGCACCATTGCTCCCCAGACATCTGATCTCCCTGCTATACCGGTGGCTAATCTCATCCACTTGTCAGGATCTCCCTCATTATTGTAGGGCCTGGGAAAGGGAGCTGCGGAGGACCTTCACGGTTGATCAATGGAGAAAGTGCTTTTTTCTCACTCACAAGGCGGTGATAGCCTGCAAAGCGCAGGAAACAAGCTTCAAAGTTTTGTCCAGGTGGTACAAGGTGCCGACTTTGCTTCACAAGTGGTTTCCTAATGTACCGGACACCTGCTGGAGGTGCAATTTGGAGACAGGGTCTATGTCTCATATTTGGTGGGGGTGTTCGGTCCTGCAGCCAATTTGGAAGAAAGTCCTTCAGACTATCTCGGACTGTTGTGGGACTTCTATTCCTGAATGCCCAGAAGCAGTCCTTTTGTTTATGTTTCCCTTCTCGCAATCCTCCTACAAGAAATCCCTGGCCCGACATCTCTTACAGACAGCTAAGACGGTGATCCCCCGCCGCTGGCGTCAATCCATCCCTCTGTCTGTCGCCGAATGGGTGGAGGTGTCCTCTATTCATTGTATGGAGGAGTTGATCGCCCACAGCCCCGAGGAGTCTATTAAGGTCCAACGTACATGGAGGCCTTGGACCCTTTATCAATCCTCCCGGGACTCAGGCTATTTAGGGGTAGGAGCCAATGATGATTGCGGTGTTCTTTTGACCTTGCCGCTCCCTTCACCCGCGGGGGGGCTGGCTATCATGGTTGGGCTCTTGGCGGTTGAAGTATTTTTTACTGGGACGAACCCTTCCATTGTGTGGCTCTTGGCGTGCGCTTTGTGCTTCTCCGGCGTCTAGTGGTGTGGACTTCCTTTCCCTTCCCTCTTTCATCTCTCTTGTTTGTTATGATCATTGTAGTTTTGAGATCACCTGGATTTGCAGATGTTCAGAGCTTTGGCCTTCTGCGGAGGAGGAGGGAGCCTGTTGGACTCCACCGTCCGGCAGGGGATACTACTACTTACGATTCTTTTATTTGTAGATATGCAAATCGGTGGTCATGGTGATAGGGGCCTACCTGTCTGTATTTTGCTCACTGTTTTGCCTTTTGCATTAACAATGTAGTGCCTTTGCTCATTTTGTGGTTATGTGATTGTTAAATGTTTACTGAAAATTGTTTAATAACAATCTATTATAAGTAAAAAGGTAAATCTGGTACATGTTTGGTTGAATGTTTAGGCCTTCCTAGATTGAAGGTCCACTAGATCTGCCACTGTTTTAGGGCCCCTGAAGTGGAAAATTATGAGAAATTAATTATAATTAATGCATTACTTTAAATATTATACTTGTAAAGCTGTTTCTAGCAAAAGCCTGTATTTTGCTTTTCACTGAGTAGTAAAACCTGAATTCTTCCAGTCATCCAGGTTGGCACGCATATGAACTGATCTTTGATAAAGTACACATAGCAAGTTTGTTCTGATGCTCAGTACATTTGCACTAGATAAACGGGTCACCATGATTTATACACACAGAAATAAGTTAGGTTTAATTATGCTCATTAAGCTACTTTTGCTAGGAATGTCTCTTTAATCATAAAGTGAATCATATGACTTTTTATTCTGACTAGATGTAATCTTTGATCAGAGTATGCACAACATGTTGACTTTTAAATCATACGATGTACATAACCTCGAGATAATGGAAGATACTGGGTCACAATAGTCCAGTATCCTGAATTTGTATAAACATCTGATCTGTGTCTAATGTCAGTAGAGATTAATAATTGAAATAATTTATTAGTGCCAATTCTTGAAGAGCTGGTCAGCAGATTCTAATTAGTAAGGACGTTATCTGTATGGTAATTGTTCTGATTGGGCTGAAATGTACATCCCATAAGATTTTGGCTTATCTGTGATTGGTTAAAAGTGAAATCATCCCATCATCTAACCATATAAAAGAAGCTATAGAGGATTAATAAATTATTCTTATCTGATTTGATCTAAGAATCCAGTGTACACTGTGTCCCCATTCCCGCAACATTTGGGGGGGGCTCGTCCGGGATATCTCACGCAAGAGCAGGAGACGGGTCAAGTGTCTAGATGCATCTGGAGGAGAGAATTGGACAAAGTGCAACGAGTGAGGTTTCTTCCCCAGAAAAATCCATTTCTCCTTTCCAGTAGTATCTTGAACCTGTGTCTATCTTGTAGCAGATATCTCTTCTCCATTCTTCCACGTATCACGTTAAGTATTGTTTTATTTTTTAATTTTTTTTTGTAAACATAATTTTTATTAAATTTTACAATAACAAAAACATATAATAACTATCCATTAGATGAGATACCACTTGATACACAAAGAAATAATATAAGGCATCATTACTACAGATAAGAAAAGTACTAAGCAATGAAAATACAAAATAGCACTAATGACATACTTTGGCATCATAATAATACAGATGAAGCAAAAGACGTCTCCATCTTCACTAAAGAAAGAAAACAAAAAATAATAAAAAAGTAAAACACCCCCTCAAAAAAAAAAACAAAACAAAACACAGAACAGTGGTACCCATACGCAGTTATGTATAAGAGACATTATCACATACACCTATGTAATCAAGTAAGGTGTGGGATAAAAGGTGAAAACAAATACTGTGCTGATACAACGCTGCGGGATCGTCACACGGCCCTCGTCCCGTATTGTTTTAATTTTAAAGTACTTTAAGAATTAATACTGTGTGGTGTTTAAGTTTAGAGTGATAAGTTAAGTTGATATTAAGTTTGTGAGAGGTCTTTGTTCTTTGTCTTATTTGCTTTAGGACTTAGGTAAACTGGGTTATTGATTAAGTCTGTCTGTTTGTTTTAGAACTGTTATCTCTCTGTGTGTGTTTTTTGTAATTGTACATTTTTTATACAGGTTGTTTTGATATTTTTTTGTGCTGCTATTAGTTCAAGTAAAATATATATTGTTCTTGATTTATGAATATTACCTCACTGTTAAGTATAATGGTTTATCACCTTGAGGCTTGTATAGAAGAATAAGTTGATTTGTGATTTGCATGTAGACTTGAAGTTGTTGTGTTTTAACTATTAAGGTAAACTTGCATCTCCATAACTCCCTGATGGTTATATAGTGTATAGAGAGTAAATAAGTGTTCCGCTGAGCACAGGGTGGTCAGTGAAGAGTATATAGGTGGTCCGTGGCTGGTTTGACGAAACCCATACTTTTCTCTAGTAAAAAAGGACTTCAAGGGAATAATGGGGGATGTGGTATCTTTAAGAGAAGATGGAAAACCCAGAGAACCCCAGACAGGGAATAAGTATGTTCTATATACTGCCGAAAGTGATGGAAGTCCTGTGAAACATATGCTTGGAGCATATGGTATAGATACAAATACTATATGGGAGGCATGGAGAGATGATCTAGAATGGTCTTAAATGTTGTTAAGATGGTTAGATGAGGTCAGATCTCAACCACAGGCTAATCAAACCCCTACACCATGTGAGGCTGATGTTGCATGCATTCAAAGAATACTTCCTCAGTTATACAAAAACCTTTCCCTTCTTAAACAAGCTAACACTGACAAAGTCTTATAAATGGTGAGGAAGGCCCACACTCTTCTCAGTTACTACATACACTCACAACAGTAGCCAGCAGTTCCACAGAACCAGTGGATCTAGCATTGCCGGTATCATCCTCACCTTTAACTCCAGGAACTAAGAGGCAATCATAATGTTGATGGTAAAGAAGTGCCTTTCCTTGTAGATAAAAAGATATAAAATTAAATTGTCTCTCTTTAACACGGATTTTTTTCCAGCTACACAAAGGACCATATCAGCCATAGATGTAAGTAAAAAAAAAACAATACCCTATTTTACATGACATATCAGTCACACTAAGCCGCATCACAACTGTACACTCATTCATTCAATCATTTCAGCAGATGCCCCACTGAGCTTATTGGGAAATTATTTTTTAGGCAATCTCAGCTCAGCACCATCTTTTGCACTTTAGATGACATTCACATATAGGCTACACTTGAGAATACAGAGGACGCTGTGTACCTGCTGTATGCTGGATTGGTTAATGATCAGCCAGCAAAGGAAGAAGACATAACAGACCCTGAAGTGTTCAATACTGCAAAAGTCATCCATGAAAACCTGTGGAATATGAATTCTACAGAGGTGGGGCAGATAGCAAACACCCCACAAGTACACATTGCTTTATAAATCCAATTGCACGCCTACACAAAAACTGTGAACCCATGAAAGGTCGAAATTGAATAGCCGTACGGACACACAAGCTCTGCTTGAATTTCTTGCAGACAACGGACATAAAGTCTCCTGATACAAATTACAGATATGAAAAGACAGGGTGACTTACATTGGACACTGCCTTACCCCAGGCCACAGATACCTACTCCCAGACATAGTAGCGGCTATATGACATTTGCGCGTTCCCATGAATGAACAGCAACTGAGATAGCTTTGGGAATGGTAGGTTACTGCATGTTAGTCTTTATATGCCGCATAATTATATGACTTAACCAAAGATTCTGTGGCTGAACCATTCACACACATTGACGAAATCAGGAAGGCTGGTGAGGAGTTCAAGAAAGCTCTCCTCTCAGCCCCTGCTTTAGGCCTACCAGATTACACAAAGCCCTTTTACTTGTTTTGCCTTAAAGTCAAAGGACATGCACAAGCTGTGCTAACTCAAGTCCCCAATAGATAGCTAGCTGCAGTGGTCAGTTAGACCCAGCATGAAGCAGTTGTAGAGAGGGAATATGCATGCCTTAGAGCCATAGCGGCTGATGCACAGGCCCAACTCGCAAGGTGGGAGCCTGTTCTCCTTCAGCCTAGTCACATCCCCACCTGCACAGGTGCTTTAAATTGAACCTTGTTATTTTGTTGCCACATGAGGTTAAGAGAGAGGAGGTAGTGAGTCAGAGAGAGGCCTTTGGCAGACTTGAGGGGGCGGAGACCACAATACTGCTGCGCCCAGATTTGAGAGAACAATTTGAAAATTTGAGAATTATGCTCTCATTTTGCCCAGTGAGCTGAGTTACTTGCAAGCATGTGAGTTGTCTGAAGGAAAGACAGTACACATTTGCCCTGATTTATTTTTTGTATAGATTTTTGTTGTTAATAAACTTTTGAGCTACGAGCTATGCAAAGGAAATTACTGCGTTATTGGAGAATCCTATTCTGAAAGTAACAGCTGTTGTTAAATGTTAAAAATACATTTTTAAAAAATATAGCAAGCAAAATGCCTTGTATTAACTTAATGTCTGTAAAAAAACGGTGTCTTTACTTGAAACTTTGTAAACTTTGTTATCCAAATTTGCTCTCCTTAGGAAAAGGCCCGATGGAACGTTATGGGGTGCGCCCAAATTTCAAATGGTCTATGGACTGACAGTGAAGGAAAGCCAGAGACCCCAGAAAGTTCCTGCCAGCGCTAGCTGAAGCTACCCATTGTGGGAAGACAGTGATGCGAAATTTGGTTTCCACATACTGGTGTGCACAAGGTTTCACTGCAGAAGCGTAAGTGTCTGCCCTGCCAGATGTGCCTCCAGCAGAGTGCTGGTGGAGCAGTGAGAGCTTTACCTTCACACCTCCCATCAACCAAGGGCCATTTCCAAGATCCTACAGGTAGACAGCTAAAAAGGTAGGAAGATTATTGTATGTCTTGGTTAGTGTTAAATTTTAGTCTGTACCCCAGGTTGCTTCCAGTAATCAGGGACTTGCACTCACTGGTAATGTATTACACACCATTTATGCTAAGATTAATGAAACAGTAGTTATATTTGTCATACCCTCAAAAGATATTTAGTCAAATGTTGCAAAGAGACTGATATGAGGGGGCCAGATGCCTTACCTCTTGTTTTATGGAACTACATACCGCCCCCAGAAGGGTACTTCAACTTTCACTATATGAAATCCTGTTTGGGAAAATTGCCTTATCACTCACTCTCACCTCCAGAGACTCAACAGCACTCGGTGATAGCAACTCCAACTGTGGATTATGTGCAGCAACTCCTTAAAGGAGTTGTCTCACGACTGGATTTCATCCTACCTTGGTGCTGTCCTAAGAGCTGTAGTTTTGAAATCATGGGCGGGAGCACTGGCTTCCTGCAGTCCTCTCCCCCCTCCCTTCATCTAGGTGACGTCATGCTGCTGCGCTCGCTCCCGATGCTAACCTCATTGGAAGGGAGAACATCTCAGATCACAGAGTTCTCTTTCCCCTGCTGCTCACCATTCAATAGTATCCACCGTGTACACAGCACATATTTCTCTCCACATACATCCATACATGACAGCACGCAGGGCAGGCCAGGGGTTCCCAGCACAGGGAATTGAGCAGGGGGGAAGCGATTCAAATAATCTCTGATGTGTTGTATTTGCATGGAGTTATCTCAGTGCTACATCTGTCTGTGTCTGCTTAATTACTATTCACTGACTGTTGACTATTTCCTGACTGAATCATTCACTTCAGCAGTGAAGCTGGTTAGGTAAACAGGAGAGTGAATGCTAATTAGGCAGACTCAGAGCTGAATGAGACTGGCAGGAAATAGTTAACAGCAGTGAATAATAATTAGGCTGAGACACAGATAAGGCAGCAGGGGAGATGACAGGGGCTGCTAGTATGCCTGCTCTAAATCACTGAGCTGTGCCGCAGGCAGAGCGAGGACAGAGAGAGAAAGGACAGGAGATAGTTAAACTTGCGTGCTCGCTCCCGACGCGACCTGTTGTGATAAGATGCCGGAGATACAGCCTATCAGGGAGAACAAGCAGGTCGGTGACTATAGAGACCTCAGCAGCCTCTGAAGCCACTAAAAACAAGTTATCTAGAAATCAGTAGGAGATTTGTTATTGACATATATTGCAAACGTGCTTGTTTTTTGAAGATCTTTAATTTGAATGACAATCTTTGTAGTGAGACAACCCCTTTAAGGACAATGGAGAGACTTACATCACCAAGTGGGGGACATGCAATCTGTTCCTACTCTCGCTTGTCAAAATGCCAGGAGACTGTGTTTTGATCCGTAAGTTCTTAACGTTCTGGTTTTCTTACAGAAAGGTGGGAAAGGTCCATGCCAGATCCATAGCAAGTTAACAAGTCCTGATGACAACCCCTTCAAGTGTGAAAGTCGAAGGAAGAGGGGCTGGGATCCATGCATCGCACTGCAAACGTGTAACTTCCATCACCAAAGAAAAGGAAGCAGATGTTCCGGTTGCCAAGCCGAGAAGTGAACCAGAAGATATCCTGAGTTCTACTGCTCCTGAAGTGGCCCTGCCATAAGCCACCAACCACCTAAGCCGCAGCTGGGTGTGCTACCCTTCCATCGTGTGAAGAAAAGAAGACAAGATGTTTCTCTTGCTTAATAAACTACATTCTCCCCAACCCAACAAGAACCTTTTGGGTTACCATAGCAGGAGGATGGTTTGTTGCTGCTCTTATTGCTACCTTTTCACAGGAATGTATTGGCTCTGCATGAGCTGAAGATTATAACAAGGATGCCTACAGGTGTGAGAGTGAGATGCAACGACTACTCAAGGATCTGAAGGAGTACATCTATTATTACATTTTAGATTATTGCAAATAATGGGTATAAGTATAAGATGCATAATATGGTGTTATGAAACATAGCCCGATTTCTGGCGTATCCTGCGCCTCACCGGCCGGAATCCCCTGGCGGGCGCAGGGATGCGGCGTTAGGCGCAGCGTTCGCCACTTTCGGCTGCGCTTCACATGAAGGGGCGGGTAATGTGTGCAGTGTGGGCATGCTGTAGGCATTCTGGGGCGGGACGTGGCGCGCTCGAAAACTCCGAGGCATGTACAATTGCGAGTCGGCAAAGTGTGGCGCATTGCAGCGCTTGGCAGCTCCGACAGTCAGACCTGGTTGATTCTGGTCTAAATGATCCGACGGAGGCGAAGTGAAGCGAGAACGGAACCTGCGAGGAAACATAGAAGATCGCAACAGAAATCTTGTCGCTCAGCTCGGTGCAGCATGGAGTATGATTCCAAAAAAAATCGTCTTTATAAAGGCGTAAAACATCAGAAAAAGAGCTCAAACATCAAAAATAAAAAATAAATTAAAAAAATCACTTTCCAAAAATCTAGAACGGCGCAACATCAGGAATTAGGATATTGGAAATTGCCGGGAAATACAGTAATTCAAATTCTGAAAGCTATTCTCATTGGTCGGCATAAGCCAGCCAATCAGAATAGGAGCGACAGTGAACCATTAAAACCTATGGAGAACTAGTGACCAATCAAAATCAAAGGCGGGACAGTTCAAAATACAGTAAATATACAGAAAACAGCTGATTGGTTGAGCTAGCGGGGGCTTGGCTATCCCAGCAAATCAGAGCGCGAGCTACTTCTCCCATTGTAGTCTATGGAGAGATCGGCGCAATGCAATCTCAGCGCTCTGCGCCATGCGGCATGGAGTATGAATAAAAAAATCATTTTTATTAAGTGTAAAACATTATCAGTTAAATCCCTAACAACGCGTTTGTCGCCGAGACCGGCGCTACATAAGGAATTGCAATATAGAGAATTGCCGGGAAATACAGTAATTCAAATTGTTTAAGCTCTTCTGATTGGTCGGCATAAACCAGCCAATCAGAATAGGAGCGACAGTGGCCCATTCTAACCTATGGAGGAGTATTGACCAATCAGAATAGGAGCGACAGGGACACATTCTAACCTATAGAGAAATCTTGGCCAATCATATTCAAAGGCGGAACAGTTCAAAATACAGTAAAAAGGCAGAAAAGAGCTGATTGCTTGAGCTAGCGGGGGCTCGTCCAGCTTAGCCAATCAGAGCACGAGCTACTTTCTCATAGAGTTCGATGGAGAAAAGAAATGCAGAGCGAGCTAAATTTTGGCTAATTTAAAAGTGCCGCGGTTATTTGGACCAATGGGAGAGCGAGCAACGCTCTTATGGGTTTTCTAATGCAGTCTGGAATAAAACGGTACATGGCCGAAATCAAATGATAAGACTACAGAAGTTGTCCCGATGTGTATATAAAATGAACAATAATATTGGGGTAAAGGAAAAAAAATATATTAATTCAATAAAATCATGTTTTTCCTTAGGCACATAAGGTTTTCTGACCAAGACATGCAATAATAAAGAGGACAGAATCCCACAAACCTTTGATCAAGTTTAATCCAGTACTCATGCATGCACTCATCATATGAATACATAACGCACACAACATTGAATAGTTAGGATCATTTTTTGACAACATTAGTGATGAGATTTTTTGATGCCATTAAGATTTAAAGTTCTGCAGTATAGAATAGACTTTTACATGTTCTGGGTATAGCATGATGTAGGCCCGGCAGGTAAATGGTTCTCCTGGCTCAACCCAGCTAATTGATTCGGTGGCATCAGAGGATGGGGGGATTAGCTCACATCTTTACTCACATTTTTCTGTCTTATTATCTGGATCTTGATCAAATGTATTGGGAACAAGGAGAGTTGCTACGAAACCAAAACGGTCTAATGGTCAAACTGTCATTCATTCATGTAAACATCAATACTGTTGCAGATACACAATAAGAGATACCCCTGATAAGCCCCAGGGTACTACATATTAAGACTTATCAAGAGAGAGGAATGAAGTGGAAATTATGAGAAATTAATGATAATTAATGCATTACTTTAAATATTATACTTGTAAAGCTGTTTCTAGCAAAAGCCTGTCTTTTGCTTTTCACTGAGTAGTAAAACCTGAATTCTGCCAGTCATCCAGGTTGGCACGCATATGAACTGATCTTTGATAAAGTACACATAGCAAGTTTGTCCGGATGCTCAGTACATTTGCACTGGATAAACGGGTCACAGTGATTTATACACAGTGATTTATACACACAGTAATAAGTTAGGTTTAATTATGCTCATTAAGCTACTTTTGCTAGGAATGTCTCTTTAATCATAAAGTGTATCATATGACTTTTTATTCTGACTAGATGTAATCTTTGATCAGAGTATGCACAACATGTTGACTTTTAAATCATACGATGTACATAACCTCGAGATAATGGGAGATATTGGGTCACAGTGGTCCAGTATCCTGAATTTGTATAAACATCTGATCTGTGTCTAATGTCAGTAGAGATTAATAATTGAAATTATTTATTATTGACAATTCTTGAAGAGCTGGTCAGCAGATTCTAATGAGTAATGACGTTATCTGTATGGTAATTGTTCTGATTGGTCTGAAATATACATCCCATAAGATTTTGGCTTATCTGTGATTGGTTAAAAGTGAAATCATCCCATCACCTAACCATATAAAAGAAGCTATAGAGGATTAATAAATTGTTCTTCTGATTTGATCTAAGAATCCAGTGTACACTATGTCCTTATTCTCGATCGTGAAAGAAGGAGAAATTGTTAGAAAACCATTCCTGCAACAGCCCCTATCCTGCCAACCCCTAAAAACAGGATGTGCCTTACCCGCTTGAAAAGATGGATTGTTGGTAAACTAAAGACTCAATGAAACTTCTTCAGACAGCAGTTGTTTCCTTCGCACTACCCTCCGTGCCCTCCAATGGGACATAAACAATGGGTTTGCCTTCACTTCTTGTGGGAGATCTGTAAAGGATAGGTGCAGGAGATTGGTCAGGGACGCATTTGGATAGAGATTAGTCTCCAAAGCTACTGGGGAGTAATTTTCAGGATTTGTTAGCCAGTCTTGTAGAATGCACAAGTTTGTTGCCAAATTATATAATTTGATGTCCAGTAAATGAATGCCTCCAAAGAATTTAGTTTGTTGCAAAATATTAAGAGGAATTCTGGATCTTTTACCCCGAAATATGAAAGCTTTAAATAGTTTATTTATTAGTTTTTCATCAGAAAATGGACAATATATGAAACAGATAAAATAATTTCAGGAACACTATGAGCTTGAGAATGTTGACCCTGCCCATGAAAGTTAATGTAAATTGGGATCAAGGCATTTATGTTATCCTGAAGTTGTTTAAGAAATAAATTTAGGGGCGTGGCCTGCCATGAGAAGAGACAGAAGCTGGTAGTGTGAGTTCCATCAAGGCCGCCCAAATACACTGCACCTGCACCTCTAATATGGGTCCTAGAAGGCAAAGAAGATACCCTAAATCCTCACTGAATGCTTCTCAGGCAGAGGTTTCAATTTCTAACTTCTTCTCACCCCTTGCTGACCTGCAATCTGTCTCAGGAGTGAGCTCCCCTGAACGGGTGCCATCTTGCTTACATCACAGCTCTTCCTCCAGCAGCACAGTACAGCTGAAAGCAGCTACAGGGAACCTGGCTATTTCTCCCCCACAGAGCAGGCAGGGGAGACAGAGTGATTTACAGCTTATACATCTAAACCCTCCAATATGTCTAACCAGCAAGGGAGGAGTGAGATGACTCCTGAAGCTGGCAGCCCAGTCAGTGAAGCTCTGCAATTATCACTGCCTGGAGGCAAAGGAGACAGACAGCCTGCACCCAATCAGCATAATAGAGGTGAGAATACACCATACAGACATGCTGAAAACAATAGGAGCAATCAGGAGAGGGTAGATATAATAAAAGATAGCTTTTACTCAGGACAAAGGGGGCCATCTGCATATGAAGAAGAGAGTAATGGCGATGGACAGATTCCACCTTTGAGACACCCCCCTGCTGTGTCTTGTCCCATAAGCTGTTCTCCCATCCTCTTTCCAACATCACTCAGGGGTCCTATTATTGACTCTCTATAGGAGGTCACTGCTAGCCCAGAGCATCCACCTACACAACCCTCTGAAGTATTAACCCCTGAAAGATCAATGGCTGACACATATTGGCTAAACCATGATTCTCAACAGGACTCTGAGTCGCTCCATAGGGATAACTCTGCTGATAAACCTACTTCCAACTATAAAGAGGACTTTATTTCTACCTCACTTATCATACCAAGGGACAGGGCCTTATTGGCACTAAAAGGCCACCGTGAATTGCAGGCATTACTCTCCTTATTACCAACCAAAAGTGACATGTCAGCGTTGGCGCAAGATCTAAAAAATGCTTGGAAGCAAGACCTTACTGTGGCTAAATCTGACATAACTACTCTCCAGGACAAAGTACATAATCTGGAATCATCTCAAGCCTCAATGCAACGCACCATTGCTGACCTACAGACCTCTATTGCAAACCAGCAGACAGCCCATCACGCTCTAATAGATCACCTAGATGATCTAGAAAATTGCAATAGGAGGAACAACATAAGAGTGAGAGGGATACCCGAAACAACTAAGATACAAGACCTAGGGAGGTCACTAACAAAATTATTTAATTCAATAATGGGGAAAAATGAAGACTCGTGAGAGTATCTTATTTACTATTGTTTGATATTGGTCTATTCTGAATGCCAAACTTCATCTTTTCTTTACAATGACCCTACACTATATATACACTATATATTTTCTTGATTACTGTGTAGGTATTCTTTCCGTTTTACAAAACCTATAAATTTTCTCATACAGGCCTGACAACATGTTAAATCGGCAGCTTTGCATACTTTGGCAGACATCTCCCCCCCATAGGAAAATGTCGAGCACTGCATGCTCGTCTTACGCAGCTATTATCGCTGCCACACCCAAATTTCTGCACTTGCCTGCCCAGTTGTTGTTAGGATTCTTTTTAGAGTTGTGTATTAGTACGGTTTCAGTTTATTGTCAATTATGCTGCTGTCTGTTCGGCTCGCGGGGGTTCTCAATGGTGGTAAGAATTTGCCTACTGATTCTTTATTTTTCCTATGGCTAACCTACACATAGTGTCCCTTAATGTTAAGGGATTCAACATCCCAGAGAGGCGATCCCAGATTCTATATAACATGCATAAGCAGAGGGCCCACATATTATGCATCCAGGAAACCCACCTTATCTCAGGTCATCTTTCGTCTTTTAAAAACAGATACTATCCGACGTGGTGTCAGAGTAGTAACCCCACTCATAAAACGAAAGGGGTGGCGATATTCATACATAAGAATCTTCCTTACAAATTATTGGATGTCAAATCAGACGACAATGCACGTTATGTCTTCGCCCGGTGTGAAATAGAAAGCACCACCTATACCATTGCAAACATCTATGCCCCCAATCAAGGGCAACTTAGTAAAATCTTAGATGAGTTAAATAGTTATGCCCAAGGTAAAATAATACTTTGCGGGGACTTCAACCTGGCCATTCAACCTGAGGTTGATACCTCCTCTGGTACCTCTTCTACACCATGGAATAAATTGAACAAAATCAAAAAGTTATTGCATAACATGCAATTAATTGACATCTGGAGACTTTTGCATCCCACTACGCGAGACTACACTTTTTATTCACACCCACACAATTCCTACAGTAGAATAGACTATATTTTCCTACAACACACCCTTCTCCCTAGTATACAAAAAGTATCCATTGGCAACATATTATTATCTGACCATGCCCCAGTACATTGCGAACTTTTGCTATATACATGTAATACTAAAAACTTAACATGGAGAATTAATGATCCTGTTCTTATTAATATTCTATGTATATAAGAAATCAATCAAACAATCACGAATTTCACACAAATACATAGCACAGATCCCTCCACGCCACAAATTAAATGGGAAACTCTGAAGTGCGTGGTACGCGGCGTCCTAATCAAACATGGCGCAAGAATTAAAAAAGAAGCAGCAGCTAAGTTGGAGGTATTATTATCTAAGCTATCTTTCTTAGAGACAATGCATAAGTATTAGCAGATAATGTTCTCCGTGAACTTATGTGTGTCAGACATGAAATTAAACAACTCCTTGATAAAAAATCTGCGCGCTTTAAACAGATTTGTGCACACTCTTTCTATACTTGGAGCAATAAGCCTAGCAAAATGCTGGCACGTGCACTAAGGGACAAACGAGCTGCCTTATTTATTCCATCTATAAAATCCCAACATGGTAATATTGTACACACCACCCCAGAAATTGTGGAACAATTTCATTCTTATTATCATGGTCTGTACAATCTTCCCCAACAAGTCCACTCTGTGAGCTCTCTAGAGGGGTTCTTGGAAAAATCTGCATTGCCGAGGATCCCGCGGGAGAAACTGTCACAATTAGAATCACCATTTTCCATAGAAGAATTACAATCAGCTATTTCTTCATTACCCGCAGGAAAAAGCGCAGGCCCTGATGGGTACACAGCAAAGTTTTTTAAAACATTTAAAGAAACATTGGCAAACCCATTATTAGACTAATTTAATTCAGTTTCTCAATCCCAACCCTTCCCACACCCTTTCTTACAAGCTCATATCACTGTCATACCCAAACCTGGCAAAGACCCTATGTTATGTCCTAGCTACAGACCTATATCATTATTAAATACGGACACAAAATTATTTGCCAAACTAATTGCTTTGCGACTTAATACCAACTTAGGCAATCTAATACATTTTGATCAAGTAGGGTTTGTCCCATCAAGAGAAGCTAGGGATAACACCTTAAAGACGTTCTCAATCATAAATCATGTCCAGCATCAGAACACTCCATGTATGCTTTTATCACTGGGTGCAGAAAAAGCATTCGACAGTAAAAATGTCTCCAAAATTCCTGTCTCTCAGAGGATATAAGGCTTGGTCAAATAATAAGTGTGATTGTGGGCATCCCTGTCTGGTTCCCCTAGATAGAAATATTTCTTGTGAATTTATGTTATTGATTGTCAAAATAGTCTTAGCTTGGGATTGCATATTTTGTAGAAAGCCAGTAAAAATGTCTCCACAATTCCTGTCCCTCAGGGATGTATTTAAGAATTTCCATGATACAGAATCGAGGATGAGAAGCATTGTGGTGGGATATTTATTGGTCGAGGCCGCTACTCTCGCTGCTATTGCTGTTCTAATTTCCCTGGTGGAGTGTTTCCCTCTTACAAATTCCAATTGTGTAGATGTCAAGATTTTGGGAAGAAATGCCTGAAGTCTGCTGGACAAGATGGAGGCAAGAATCTTATAGTCCATATTCAGTAGTGAAATCGGTCTATACGACCCAGTATCCTCTGGGTTTTTATTGGGCAATACAATTGTGCAGGCTTCCAGAAAATTGTCTACCCTAGTGTCCCCCATATATATCATTAAACAAGAGAGTCAATGTGGGAAGAATGTCTACCTTCAGAATCTTATAATATTCCCCAGATAGGCCATCTGGGCCTGGTGATTTGTTGTTTTTCATTAGTTTTATGGCTTCTTCTATTTCATATGTTGTTATAGGTGCAGATAATAGTTCTTTTTGATCAAATGTTAATTTGGGAGACTGGGCTGCATGGAAAAGGTTCCAAGTGCTTTGGAGTTATAGGGTTGTTCTTTGTAAAGGTTGGTGTAGTAAATAGAAAAAGCCTCCAATATGTACTTATTGTCTGGTAAAATTTGAACCGTTGTAGGGTGGAAAATCTTAAGTACGAATTTCTTGGACTTGTGAGGTCTGGTTAGGTGTGCCAAGAGCTTGCCTGATCTTCCATCCCATCTAAAAAAATGGTTCTTAGTAAGCGCTGCGTGCCATTTGGCCTGAACCAAAGTATGTGCATCTAGTAATTGCATAGCTGCTAGATAAGATTGTTTGTGTACTCCACTTGGGTGTGCTAGAAAATGTTTGTGGGCTGTATTATAAACTATTTTGAGTGGAATAATGATCTGTTTGACACACAGAAATGTTTGAAAATTTAAAATTTTTCACGAGATTTTGATATTTTTCATAAATAAACAAGGATTGTTTGGACAAAAAAATCTTACTAACTTAAAGCACAATGTGTCATGAGAAAACAGTCTCTGAATCAGTGATAGGTAAAAGTATCAAAAAGTTATTTCCACATAAAGTGACAGATGTCAGATTTCAAAAATAGGCTCTGTCAGGGAGATGAAAACTGGCTGCGGCGGTAACGGGGTTGAAACAGATTCTAGGGCCCCATAAATAACCAGCGGACTAAAACATTCATAAATTGCTGGTTCCAGAGTAAAAGGGAGGAACGAAAGCAAAACACACAAAACCCAGAAGATATTATCTAACACTATGGCCGCTGGCGCTCTAACTCCATGTAATACTTTATTACAAAAGACAAACTAATTTGCCTGCATCCACAAAACCAATCGGTCAAAACAGCCGCTTGTATATTAATATAGAGAAATGCAAAAGGATATTAAAAGGATAATATTTATTATAAGATTCAAATAATGTCTACAAAGCTTAAATGCCAATAATAGGGATAAGAGGGGACAGAGAGGAGCAAAGTAATAGGTAGGACAAGAGCAATATTCCCCTAAACACTAAAGGCAAACAGTATAAAAACATATTCTCATTACACCTTAAAGGGGTTGTCTCACTACATTGATTTATCTTACCACAGTCCTGTTTTCATGGTTTCATTTTGAATTTAGGGGCGTGTTTACTGGCTTCTACTAGGCTGCAGTAAAAGCCAGGTCTGTAGCTATAGCAACCACTGCTGGCAGCCTATCAGAATAGATCAAACAGGTCTGTAGCTATAGCAACCTGAGGAGCTGATGCATCCCATCCAAGAGGGGATATCTAGGAATAGGTAGGACACTGTTAATGGACATGTATTGCAAAGTGACTTGTTTTTGCAAGATCTTTAACATAAAAAGCAATCCTTGTAGTGAGACAACCCCTTTAAGGACCAGATGTGGCATCAATAGTAATACCCCAGATAGAGATCAGTGATACAGCACGTGATGATGCCTGCACCATCCCGCACTGTTTCACCCCCGCAGCAAAGATAGCCACAGCGTTTAAAGCAATGAGAAATGGTAACACGCACTGACCCTCACTCCAATCGTGGGGCCCAGATCACTTAACATGGCAGCTGGAAGCCTTGTGAAAGCTCCAATCACCACCATATTTTCTTCACCCAGGCAGGAAGTAGTTTAACCGAAATCTTTGTACACCCTAATGCATTGTACTACATTGCATTAGGTCGGGTAAGCAATCATGCCCCTTAGTGGTGAAGCACCCCAGAGGGACTCAAAGCTACAGTAAAAAAGAAAAAAAGATGTTTTAAAGTGTAAAAAATTAAAAACATATTAAAAGTTCCAATCCCCCCTTTTGCCATTTTACGAATAAAAAAATAAAATAATAAAAAAGTTCCTCATATTTGGTGTCACCGCCTCCCAAAAAGTCCAATCTATTAAAATATAACATCATTTATCCCATACGCTTAACACCGGAGAAGAAAAAAAAAACTAAAAATTCTGTTTATTTGGTCACGTCCCCTATTATTTCAAAAGTAGGGTGGGTGAACATTGCAAAAGCAAAACACAAGGGCAAACATAGAATTTTTTTGTGGTTTTCCAGTATATTATGAATAATATGAATAACATTATACATCTTGTCCTGCAAAATAAAAGCCCTCATATGTCTATGGAGATGGAGAAATAAAAAAAGTTATGCCTCCGGGAAGGTGGGTTTATAACAAACATTCTCCACATTCTGTGCTATTTCTCTCACCAAAGTTATGTTTTCCTTACATTTCCATCCTGTATGAATTCTCTTGTGTCGTTCTAGATGTGCTTTAACTCTAAAAGAGTTCCCACATTCTGCACATGAAAACGGCTTTTCTCCTGTGTGAATTCTCTGATGTATAACAAGTTTTGATTTCTCTGCAAAACATTTTCCACATTCTGAACATGAAAACGGCTTTTCTCCTGTGTGAATTCTCTGATGTATAACAAGTTTTGATTTCTCTGCAAAACATTTTCCACATTCTGAACATGAGAAAAGCTTCTCTCCTGTGTGAATTCTCTTATGTGCAACAAGATGTGTTTTTGCCCAAAAAAAGGGTTTTTCTAAAATTTCCCTGAACATGAAAAGGGTTTTTCCTCACCCCCCGGTGGGAAATTCTTTTCATGCAAAAACAAGTTTTGATTTTTTCTGCAAAAATTTTTCCCCACATTTGAACATAAAAAAAGGCCCTTTTCCCCTGGGGGTAATTTTTTCCTGTGATAACAAGTTTTGATTTCTCTGCAAAAAAATTTTCCACATTTGAACTTTGAGAAAAGCTTTTTCCTTCCTGTGTAAAATTTCTTTATGTGCAAAAAAAAGGGTGATTTTTTTTGTAAAACAGTTTTCCCACATTTAACAAAAAAAACAGCTTCTCCCCTGTGTAAATTTCCCTCTCATGAAAATAACAATTTTTGGAAATTTCTTTTGAAAAAATTTTCCACATTCTGAACTTTGAGAAAGGCACTTCTGTGTGAATTCTCTCGTGTGTAATTTAAAATCTGATTTCTGTGTAAAAGATTTCCAACATCTGAACATAAAAAAAGGTTATCCCTGTGTGAATTATCTCTTGTTAACAGAGGGTGTTTTTTTTGAAAAAGGGGTTTCCCACAATTGAAACATGAAAAAGGTTTTTTCCCCCCCTTTTGGGGGATTTTTCAAATGTGCAACAAGAGTTGATTTGGGTCTGTAAAAGATTTCCCACATTCTGAACTGAAAAAGGTTTTCCCCTCTGGGGTAAAATTATCTCATTCAAATTAAAACATGATTTTTTTGAAAAAAGTTTTCCCCACTTTCCCTGAACATAAAAGGCTTTTTCCCCTGTTTTGAAATTCTTTATGTGCAGCAAGAGCTGATTTTCTGAAAAAGGGTTTTCCCCACATTCTGAACATGAAAAGGGCTTCTCCCCTGTGTGAATTCTCTCATTTTGCAATTACATTTGATTTATTTCAAAAAATGTTTTCCCCCCTTTTATTCCTGAAAAAAGGGGAAAATAAGGTTTTCCTCCTCGGGTGTAAATTTTTCCCCAAATGTGCAATTACATTTGATTTTTTTCCCTAAATGTTTTCCCCCCATTCAAAACATAAAAAAGGGCTTCCCCCTTTTGGGGGTGAATGCTCTCGTGTTAACTAGAGGGTGTTTTAAATTTTTAAAATGTTTCCCCCAAACTTTTGAACATGAAAAAGGCTTCCCCTTTCTGTGGGGTTTGCTTCAGTCTAACTAGATGTGTTTTTTTTTGTAAAAAAATTTCCTACATTCTGTACATAAAAAAAGGTTTTTCTCCCCTGTGTGAATTTTTTAAATGTGCAAAAAAGGGAATTTAAATTTTTTGTAAAGGATTTCCCACATTCTGAACATGAAAAGGTTTCTCCCCCTGTGTGAATTTCCCCATGTCAAAACCAAAGGGAAAGATTTTTTTGAAAAAGTTTTCCCCACATTTTTAAACATGAAAAAAGGGTTTTTTCTCCCTGGGGTGAATTCCTTCATGGTAACCAGACTTGCTTTTTTTTAAAAAGGGTTTTTCCCAATTCGGAACTAAAAAGGCTTTTCTCCCCCCGGGTTGTAATTTCTCTGATGTGAAAATTAAAATTTGATTTATTTCAAAAATGTTTTCCCCATTTGAACATGAAAAAAGGCTTCTCCTCTGTGTGAATGCTCCCATGTCAAAATGGGATGTGTTTTTTTTTTGAAAAAGATTTCCCAAATTCTGTAAAAAAAAAAAGGTTTTTCTCTCCTGTGTGAATTTTCATTTTTTAACCAAAATCCTTTTTTTGAAAAAATTTTCCCCAAATTTTGAACATAAAAAAGGGTTTTTCCCTCCGTGTGAATTTTTAAATGTGAAATTTAATTTGATTTCTTCCTAAATAAATTTCCCACATTCTAATAGGGAAAAAGGGCTTTCCCCTGTGTGAATTCTTTCTGAAAAAACAAGCCTCGATTTGCCCTGTAAAAGATGTCCCCTTTTTCTAAACATGAAAAAGGATTCCCCCCCTATATGAATTTTTCCCCAAGTGAAACAAGCCTTGATTTGTCTGTAAAAGATTTCCCACATTCTGAACATGAAAAAGGCTTCGCCCCTGTGTGAATTCTCTCATGTTCCTCATGACCTGACTTACATGAATATGGCTTCTCCCCTTTTGGGGGAATTCTTCTTTTGAGTAACAAGGTTTGAGCGGTTTTTAAAACTTTTTTACCACAATAAAAAAATTTGGAAACCTTTTCCCCCCCCTCTTTTTTCCTGTATTTTGGGGTGGAAACCATCTTTTGGTTGGCCCAAAGATTCTTCATGACCGGTTGGAAAAATAAGTTATATTATAACCCTTGGGTGGGGAAACATGAAATTTTCCCTTTCAGTGACCCTTCCGGAAAGGGTTTTATTTTAAAAATTAAAAACTATGTTTTAATGATTTTTTTTTTTTTTCAAACCCAAAAATAGAAACTTTTTTAAACTTTCCCTTTTTGGGGCGGGAAAAAACCCCCGGTTAAGTTAATTTGGGAAAAGGGCCAAAGATGGATCCACCGGGCCCAAATTAAATTATGCCACTTCCTATTAAAACGTTACTTTTTTTTAATGCGGAATTCCCTGTGGTGCCGGGGCTTGCTAGGTTTTGAAAGGGTGTGTTTGGGCCCTGTCTCCCAATATATCCCCACTGCTTTTTTAAGAATAAAAAGGGGGGGTTTTTATTTCGTTGGGGAAAGGGGTTCATTATTGGCTTTCCCCATCTTGGATCTGTTGTGGGCGCTGTGGTAAAGTGTATATTGAGTGAAAGAAATACAAGTGGGGATTTGCAAAAGCTCCAAAAACGCCATTGAGGAAAAAACCCCCCGGGGTTTAAAAGGGGGGTATGAGGGGGGGAGAGATATATACAAACCATGGCAGCAGGTCCCCCCAAAAAAATGCCCCAAAAGGGGGGAACCAATGGGGGGTTTAAAAACAAGCCCAAACTTTTCAAGTGTAGGGGGCCCCCCAGGAGTAGACTGATGTCTTTTGCACCATGCAAAACCATACTATGAACGGGGCCCCGGGAGAAGCAAACACCACACCTTTTAAAAACCCAAGCTAAAACCCAGCGGAAAAAGCTTTTTTGTTTTCCGGGCGAAACCCGGAAATTTGAACCTCTGCTTTTTGGCAAAGAGTTTTTTTCTCTGATAAGTCACTTTTCTGTTTCCCATGGAACGATGGCTAATTGGCTTTGCCGGGGTGAGAAACATCAGAAAATTTAAACACGCTACAAACCTTTCCCTTGGAAAACGCAAGCTGGTGGTGCAATTTTTTATGGGTTTTTGAAAAAGGGTTTTTTCAGGGTGTGCACTGGCCATTCTTCATTTTGAAAGGCGTCCTTACCTGTTTTGAGTATGAATCCTCCTTGCAAAATCACATACACCCATAAAATGCTGATTGTCCCCCCCCTGAGGGGATGAGTTTCTTTCCACCAAGACAATCAATATTAAATGGTTTAAAAACTTCTATTTTGGTGTTAGAGCAGGCCCAAGATTTTCCAAATTTTCAACCCGGGCCCTTTTAAACCCCCCCAAGCCCCAAATTTAAAAAAGTGTAGGGCCCTTGAAGGGTGGGCGGTTCTAGGGCCCCCTCCGGGCAGCTTTTAGATGCAGTCGGTTCCCAAAATCCCTGGACACCCCCAGGATCTTATGGACCCCTTTTCACCGCCTGTCTCACTGCTGTTTGCGCACAAAAGGGTCTCGCGGGAAATAATAAAGGGGAAACTTCACTGTGTTTTTTTCTCCATTTTTTTTCACTCCCTTACGGGTGGCCAAAAAGCTCCCTGAGAACCTCCTTTTGTGACTGCAGCCTTGTAAACCCCCTTGTAAAAACGCTGAAAAGTATCAGTGAAACATTCCCAAATTTTGTTTTCTACACTCGGGTAAAATTCACTTTTATCACAAAAACCCCTGGACTTGATAAGTTTTCTGAGTTTAAAAACCCTTTTGGCCCTGCAATCAGGTCGGGTCCTTTTTCCCAAACACATCGGGCCCCTTAATCCCCAAAGGGGCAGCACTTTAATACAAGTGGGCGCCCCTTGATTTGTGACAATCTCATCAGGGGGCTTTTTATCCAGATATCAGGAAAACAAAGTGCCCATTTCCAGCTGAAACTCATGGACGGTACGTTTGAGGTCTTTTGGGGGGCCCCAAAACCGGTTGCAGTCACCAGATTTCCTTGTTTTTTAAAAGGCCATCTCTGGGATGTGGGGGAAATGACAGAGGGGAATTTTTCCATAAAAGAAACCCTGAAATTTAAAGGTTTCCAGGCCCTTTGATGTACCCCAATTCACAAAAGAATTCGGCTGTTCCCCTAAGGAAGGGCCCTGAGGGGAAAGTTTCCAACCCAAGCCTAAAGAAACACTGCGTTAAAGTTTTCCATAATATATAAAAAGGGGAATCACCTCCTCTAAGTTGTTTTTAAACCCCTTCCCAAAATTTGCCCTCAAGTTTAAAGGGAAATTCCCCCTTTTTTTTTTGCCTCCAAAAAATCTATTATGTGACCTCTTTTCCGGGGGCTAAAGGGGATTTTTTTAACTAAGTGTCCTCAGTTTTTCGGGGCCCTTTGCGGGTTTTCCCATCCAGAAAGGGTGAACCCCAAAAACCCTGTTCCAAAACCTCATGTACGGCAGGAAACCATAGAACACCTTTAAAGGGGAAAGTCATAAACTCAGGGGCCCCTAAGTATAACACAGGATCAATGAAAGAAAAACCTTGAATTCTTTACTACCCCCTGTGACCCATTTTTCCCCTAATTCCTTTTCCCAGGGTCCCCTTTTCCTCAGCTCATCGTCACCCTTCTCTTTTTTCAGCCTCCACTTTAGGATCAGTAAGATCTTCACCCTGATTTTAACCATATGGAACATTTCAGTACAGCAGACAGATCAAACATAAGAGACCCCCAAAAATTTTCTATTGAGCCCCCTCCGGGGACTACCCGTAGGTCCCCTCCCTCCCTATAAGATTGTGTATAGGGGTCCCAAATACCTGAGGATTCACTGGGACTCCCCAAATCTTCTGCTTCATCCTTAAACCCCTTTAAAAATCAATCCAAAATTTTCCCCCCAAAAGGGGAAAAAAACAGTGAAAAAGCGCAGGTGTTCCAAATTTTGGTCATATTTTTGAGGGGGCTTTATCTCCCTCCCCCTACCTGATGATTCTCTGGGACATTTCCCTCTGGCGGTCCTGGGAATACAGAGGACGGGGGCTTCTTTTCTGCGGATTTTCCCCTTAAAGGAACCATCGTATGAGAACACAGTGATGGATACATGGGGCTTTTGGTATATCTGTCCCTTTGGGACACGAAACCAAACATGTTTTCATCAACTTCAAGTCTAGGAGATGATAGAAAAGAGAAAGGGAGAATTGGGGTGGGGCACTCTCTGTTTTGTCTTAAACTCCTCTCCCTTGTGATGTCCCCGTGGGCCCGGTGTTTCCCCCAATTTATGCCTCCTGGTTTACAGATCCCTGTGTCCTTCTATGTACTCCCACTCCTTTTGGGAGACATGGCACGACATCCCGGGCACCCTTTAGGAACCCGAAAAACACAAGGTTTCCATTTATCCTTCCCGACACACTTCCCCCTCTGTTTTTTGTTTGCCCCAGCATTCCCCCCCACCCCTCCTTTTAAGGGAGCTCAGTGATCCTGGTGGTCAGTTCTAGGATCTTCCGTATCAATGAAATTTAGGGGGGAGGCCCCTTTGGGGGTCTGGGTGCTGTCCTGGGCCCCCTTTAAAATGTTTGGGGCCCCCACTCACCAAAGACTTCCCTTTACTACTGGGTAATCCTGTGTATGGGGGGACCCCTGATCACAAAATAGATTCTAAAACCCCTCACCCTTTCCCCTCATCCACCGTTTCCTTTAGAGAGAAGAGTGAGGGATGTTAGACTCTTCCACCTTCCAGTTACCAAAATAGATGATCTCCCAGGGTGAGGTTCTAATATCCTGGTCCCCTGAGGTCCCTTTGTCCTTGTCCATTTCCCCGATGTCAGTGGCCGGTGCTCCTCCCCTCGTGACCTCCCTGGGACATATTCTGGGGTCCTTCTATGTACCTTTTTCCCCCTCCTCCATAGAGAAAGGGAACAGTGACATCCGACACCTTATAGGAACCTAACCCAAAACAAGGGGTTCCCTCATTCATCCAGATCCCTCCAGTGTAATACTATATTTTACGGCTTCCGTCCTCTCCAGTGCAGCTAGTGACCCTGGGGGTTTAAAGTTCTGGTATTCCCTTATCAGTGAAAAAGTGGGAGGCTCAGGGCTCGGGGGTGCGTCCGCCCTCCTGACACAGGGGGGGCCACACATTCACCAAAACGACTTTAACTACTGTGAAATCCTGTGTTGGGGGACATGATCACACATTTTGGGGAAAAGTGAGGGGTTTTCTTAGAACTTTTTTTTTACTGATAAGAAAGATGAGGTTTTTAAAAACCCTTTTTTCCACCTCTCCATTTACCAAGTAATGTCTCCAGGGGAGGTCTAATTCCGGGGGGGCCCCTGAGGTCCGCCTTGTCCTCATTGGGGGGGTTTATTGAAAAAAAGGGCCATTGCCTTAGCTGTGAGAGTCTTGGAAAAGGGAACCTGAAGAGTAGGAGGATTGAGAGTAAGATAAAACCTCTGTAAACAGTGAAGGAAATAAATTATTTATCCCTTGCCATTTTTAAAGTTTCCCACTGACAAATACATAAACAACCAAAATTTTTTTAAGGTAGGTTAAATTTACATTGAGAGAAGAAAAAAAAAATAAAATAAAGAAAATTATTATATAAATTATGCAAATTTATTTGCACTTTTGCTAGTAAGAAATAAGTATTTAATCGGTTGGCAATAATACATGACTTAAGACTTGTGGCAAAACCCTTGTTTGACAGTGGTGATAGTGTTCATTGGGTCATAGGCAGTTTCTCTTCCTCCAAATATGGCGAGTTGAGTTAATGGCAAATAACTCAATATTTGGCTCATCTGACGACAGCACCTTCTCCCAGTCACTCCCAGAATCATCGAGGTGTTCATTGGCAAACTTCAGACAGGCCTGCACATTTGCCTTTTTGAGCAGGGGGAACTTGGGGGCACTGCAGGATTTTAAACCATTACCAATGGTTTTCTTGGTAACTCTGGTCCCAGCTGCATTGAGGACATTAAGAAGTTCCCCCTGTGTAGATTTAGGCTGATCCGCATCTTCCTCATGATTCAGGAGCACCCTACGCGAGGTGAGATTTGCATATTGCTCAAGATCGACTGTTTGTCAGACTGACAGTCATTTTGTGTTTCTTCCATTTCTTATCTATTGCACCAACAGTGGTATCCTTCTACATCAGCACATCTTATGGTTTTGTAGCCAATTCCAACTTTGTGGCAGGTCTATGATGCTTGTCCCTGACATCCTTTGATAGCTATTTGGTCATTGCCCATGTTGTAGAGGTTTGAGTATGACTAGTTGGAGTTCTGTCGGACAGGAGATTCTTTTATAAAGGTGACTATTTAATAAACTGGCGGTCATTAATGCAGTCTATTACAATCAGTTGATTAGTGGTGCATCTAACTGCTCTTTAGGAGCAGGAATCTTAACCACCTTATAGGATCCCAGCTGTTGTGAAATTCTTGTCACAAGCCCTAGTTTTTTAATCTGGTCACTGTGTCACTTTATGTGAGATATTACTGTTTTAATGCTTTTTACTATCACGTGATTCAGAGATTGATTTTTCTCGGTGACATATTGTGCCTTAAGTTAGTAAGAAATTTTTGGTACATAACATATGCTCTGTTTCTATTTGTGAAAAATTTCAATATACGTTGAACATTTTGGAAAAAGTTACGCAATTTGTAAATGTTTCAAAATGTCGCCTTTAACATAGACTGTAATAACCACACAAAATAGCTTTAATAATAGCCACTATACCATAGGTCTTCTATATGTTGGCTATCATTTTGTATAAAATTTTTCAATTTTTTTATGGAAGTTAGGTGGACATACTATTTTAATAGCAATTCTTAATTTTCAATGGGAAAGAAAATTACAAACTACATGTTTATTTTTAGGGACCACTTCAGTTGACATGTAAAAATTGACGGGCCCAATGTTACATTAAACAAGCCCCATAATTCACCACATGTATGAATCTACACCCTTCAAAAGTATTATAAAACAGCACCTTCTAAGTCTGTGAATCCGCTTTGGGTGTTTCCACAGGTATAAATGGCAAAGTGGTGGTAGTATGTATAATTACTAAATTATCATTTCTCGTGGGGCAATTTTTCTATTTCATTCGATTTTTTTCATGGAATTTAGATATATGTTAATAGAAAATCAACAACTCAATTTAGTTTCCCTACTCTGTTGTCTGTCAGGAAATATATTTACATGTGGCCTAGATTGTTATATGGACTCAACAACACAGGACTCAGAATTGAGGGTCGCACCAACTGGGATTTTGGCGCTATCATTTAATTATGACTTTGTATAGGTACATATCGGGTTTTTGCTGTACACCCAAAGGTGCTAAACTAAGAAACTAAATCATAAAAACCCCTAAAAAGACCACATTATTGAAAACTACACCCTCAAGGAATCATCTAGGGGTGTAACGTGAGTTTATTGGTCCCCTACAGGTTTTTCCTGAAATTTCTGGGAATCCGGTTAAGGGGCGTCCTGTGAAAATGAAAAATTACTATTTTCCAGAAAATTTGCACTACAATTAATTTGAATTTTTCATTTTTCACAAAATATAGGAGGGGGAAAGCACCCCAAAGGCCGGTGGCACCAATTTCTTCGAGCTAAGGCAATATACCCCCTTTTTGTGGTCAAAAAACATATTACGGGGCTCGGGGTTGTCTATCGTGCTTGTGTCTTAGAAGGGAAGGTGTGCTTTTGGCATGTGGGAGTGCAAAAATAAGCTGGACTGTCTGGAGGGCCCCTCATGTTGCATTTGTAGATAACTCCCCCCCAGTCCCCTAAGTTCCAGAACGAGAAAATACCCCAAATTGACCACATTTTGGAACTACCACCCCCCCCCCCGCCCCCTCCCCCCACTCTAATGTAATTCATCTAGTGTGTATAGCGTGCCTTTTGACGCTACTCACAGGTTTTTCACAGAAATTTCTGGGATCTGGTTGTGATAAATGACAAAATTACAATTTTTTCCGAAAATGTGCATCAATTAACTGAATTTTTTCTTTTTCTCACAAAATAAAAGGAGATGGACAAAAAGCTACCCAAATCTGTTGCTAATTTCTTCCGTCTAAGGGCAGTACCCATATGTGTGTCAAAAAACAATATACGGAGGCTCGTGGTGAGTCTTAGAAGGGAAAGAACGCTATTGATTTGGGAGTGCTAAAATAAGCTGGGTCTGTCTGGAGGCCTCTCATGTTGCATTGTAGACCCCCCCAAGTTCCCAGACTCGGATAAAATACCCAAATTGACTGACCCATTTTGGATACTACACCCTTAAACGAATTCATTAGGGTATAGTGTCCCTTTTGACCTCCACAGGTTTTTTCACAGTATTTCTGGAATCCCGTGTCGGGAGGGGATCATGAAAATTTAATATTTTTTTCCAGAAAATTGCACAATTAACGGAATATTTGTTCATTTTCACCAAAAACAAAGGAGGGGGAAGAAAAGCACCCCACAATCCTGTTGCCCAATTTCTTCCAAGTAACCGGGCAATACCCAGATATATGTGGTTCAAAAAAAACATATACGGGGCACGTGGTGAGTCTTAGAAGGGAAGGATCGGCCATTTGTCTGTGGGGGTTAGTGGTCCGGTAGTGCAAAATAAAGCTGAAACTGCGTCATGGAGGCCAACTCATGTGCATTTTGTAGACCCCCTCAAGTTCCTGAACGAAAGATAATACCCCAAAATTGGACCCCATTTTGGAATAAATATACTCAACCCTCACTGAATTCATCTCAGGGGTATAGTAGTGCTTTGGAACCCTAGTAGGGTGATTTGTTTATAGATAATGCCTTTTAGTGGTTATAATAGGTGAATATTCAGCAATTGTCCTGTATTTTTTCCAGTACCTTTTTACAATAACTGCGGCAAGCCTTGCGCACTAAAATTCTGATAAAATTAGGATTCGCTCTGAATTTGTTCTGCTCATGTCTCCCCATTCTAGGGACACCACACATGGCACCCTAGGAATTTGGTGCCACCTTGAAACTACGCCATGGACGGAGGGATCGATGAAATTATGCGCACGACAGGCCTACGCTTTGATGAAATTACAAGCATGTCTGACACATTTGTACATGCTGTTGTTGATGTGAAAAAAAATTTATAAATACACCCAAGAAGTGACCCCCACTTTCGAAGATCGTACACCCCGAAGGGAAACCTTTTCAGGGGTGTAATTCAAATTTGAAAAGGACAGGTGTTTTCATAAAAATTTGCTAATCCACAGACAGTTACTAGGCATAAGAAAGTCAAAAAAGATGCAACTGACATTTAGCGTAATTCGCCATTTTATTACTTCACTCCAATAACAGCCGGCACGCCTCTTGCGCAAAATTGATAAATTATGGTACACAAGTTTTTCTACAATGTTCTCCCTGTTCTAGAGGAACAACCCAATGTCACCCTAGAATTTGGGCTGCCCCACTGAAACACGCGCATGGAGAGAATATAGCAATTATGCACTCGAGACAGGCCTAGTTTGCTGAATATACCTGCATGTCCTGGAGCAATTTGTACATGCTGTGATGTGAAAAACAAAAATTATAAAACACCCAAAACAGTGAACCCACTTTAGACACGTACAACCCCCTATGGAAATTTCTATAGGGGGTTCAATTCAAATTTTGAATCTGACAGTGTTTACTCTGTTAAAATTCTCATTCACAGACATTACTTTGCATTAGGAATAGGCAATAAAAATGCAAACTGTCATTTTGGCGATTAATTCGCCACATCTTACTGGCACTTATTACAGCGGCACGCATTGCGCCCAAAATTGAATAAATCAGATACCCAAATTTTCTGCCCATGTCTCCCGTTCTAGTGTACCCCACATGTCACCTAGTAGAATTTGGCTGCCCCGAAACACGATGGAGAGAAGTAGACATTTATGCACACGACCAGCCTAGTTTGCTGAATTTCACAGCATGGTCCTGACAATTGTATCATAGCTCGTGTATGGGATAAAAAAAATTGTATAAAATACACCCAGAAAGTGACCCCACTTTAGAACGTACACCCTAAGGAACATTTTAAGGGTGTATATTCTCAAATTTTGAACAGGGACACGTGTTTCTTAAAATTAATTCACACGTACATTACTATGCATTAGATAGGCAAAAAATGCACAAACTGACATTGTTATGCGTTATTCGGCCTATCGTACGACGAACTAACAGCGGCACGCCTTGTGCTATTTCAAGTGCGAAAAATGCAATACTGACTTTTTTCTTCGGAAATGCCATGTAACCCGCACTAATAAATCGTATGGAATGTTTCGGTGCTTCACGGGGTTGGTGCAAAATTAAAAAAAAATGTTAAGTATAAAAGAATATGCTCCTACTTGTAATCCATAGACGTGTGTGTGGTACAATTTGAAATACTTTCTTTTTATCGCAGAGGCGGTTTTGTCAGGCTGGTTTCGCAACAATGAGTAAGTGTATCTTTTTCGGATTACCTTCTGTAGCAAAACTCTGAATCTTTTTTGTGTCCGACACCTTTTTCGTCCGGTGGAGGGATTTCGTTGCGGTGAAATGCCTGTCGGGCGTCAATACGGCCCTCTCATGAGGTCCCAAAAACAAGGCTCGCTATTAACCTTGCTTGAAGAGTTAAATAAATGTTCCCTGCCTTCGGCACTTCTCCCTGTACAACGGGAAAAGAACAAAAGCGTTGGTACATCGCCATTTACACAGATGTGGCTCACGGCCAGCTTTTGGTACCACACTATGGTCTTTCGTGTGGCCACTATACTGGCTTCAGCACTCGTCCGACCCGGTCTAACCCATCCCCAGGTACGATTGTAATCCTAGATGACAGTAGGGTTTGTGGCGCGACTGGACCCTGGTACCTAGTACAGTGGGCACAGGGGGTTAGTGCTCGGGGCCGCTGAAGGTGCGATAGGACAAGGCACGTACCTCTTTATTCTCCTTGGTATTTTTACACAACAGGTCAGGTCACTCCTGCTCGGATTGGTGACCTGCTTTTTTGCCTTTTGGGGAGCAAATTGCGCCACAAAGGTTTTGGGGCAGTCCCTTTGGTTCTTTCTCACTGTGCCGCAGGAGGCTGTCACGCCTGCAGTCCGAGGGACTTGAAATGTGGAAAGCTGTTGTAAAAGTTATCACCCGTAGAGGGTGGTTACCTTTATCCCAGCAGTGGGCTCTTTTGACCAAATCCCCACACTATTTTTCCCATCTGAATCTTTTAGGGAAGGGTGGGCACGCAGGGGGCACTCAATTTGGCTGTCCTTCCTTCATTGAAACTATGAAGACTGTAAGTGTGTACCGGAGGTTACTCTCCAACTGCTTGTCAAAGTTTTAACCGCGTATCGTTGCTCTCGTTGTGGGCCCTGGTACTGGCGAGAAATTTATAAATCTGCCCTTGAAGTGTAGGGGAGGGATTCTTCTACACTAATGCATTTCTCAGGGGTATAGTCCGCTGAAGATTTTGGCCACTGAAGAGGGTAATTAACACAGGCTGAACTTTTAGATAAGCGGCTCTCATAGGTGGGGTCGTCACGGGGTGGGGCCAGGGAATATATATGGCGTTAATCGCAAGAATTTTTCGGTCATTTGTCTCAACGATTCCGGGTCATTGATCTGCCGGTATATGGTTGTGCTTTAAAAATATGTCTGCACTCGAAATATTGCGCGGGACGCACTCGGGCTTCTTCATACCATTGCAGAGAAGAAGGCACCTCATATGGTCATCAATCTTTGCCGCATCTAACGGGGGTCACATGTGGCTGCTGCAGAATGAGGTATCGTGGGGTCAGGGCACAAAAACTGTGCGGCATTTGAGGTTACGTCGCTCGTGCCACCATGAACACCTAACAGATCCTCAGAGAAAAAGACTTTAAAAAAATCTATTTCAGTGAGGCACTGTAGTGTCGATTCGTGATTCCGGGGTGGCCAAAGAAGTCAGGGATTTGGGGTATGTAATTATCTGGGGCGGGTGCTCATTATGGGGTCAATGTACTTTGGTTGGGGTCACTCCTTGCTTCCTGTCCTACAGGGTCGGCGTCTTTGGGAGGGACCCTCATCAGCGGAGGAGGACATCGGATGATGTCGGACAAGACGAACCCCCCCCCCCCCCACCCCTCCCCCCCCCCCCCCCCCCACAGTAAACTACTCGTCCGATTCATGACAGACTCGCTATTCCATCGGCCTAGGATAGAAGCGTATTCTCGGCCTCCTCCGCTCTGAGTAGCGTACTCAGGAAGACTGGGACATTTTTTATTTTATTTAGAAGGGGCGTGTTATAAGGGTAGGTGCTTTAACAATGTGTTTGGTAGGGTGGGGTGTGTGTTGTGCTTTAATTGTCGTGTTTGGAATTTAACTTGTTTTACAAAAAAAAAGAAAATTATAAAAAAAAAAGAAAAAAAACAAGTAAATCAATTAAAAAGGACTGTAATAAAAAAACACCTAAACCACAAAAATAATTAATGGACATAATAAAAGAAGTATGATGGTTCTGGTACTGGTTTATACAAATAAAAATAAAATTAAGTTAAAATTTGTTAAAATCCTCCTCCCCAAAAAAGAAAACTGTTCTGCGAAAAAGAAACTGGAGCGTAAATCAGTGACGTGTGTCTACTGATTATTAGTGGCTTCAGAGCTGTAGTACTGCTAAAAAAAATTTATACCTGTACTAGAAACAAACTAGCTTGCGATCGGCTGATCAGTGATGTAAATGTCATGGGTTTCAGCACTCAGCAAGTCACAGGGGCACTCAGCTGCGGTGGTCAAAGAAATAAAAAATACCCACTGCAAAATAAGAAGTCAGACACCGATTAGCGATGCGTCATAATCAGCGCTGTATGAGAGTGAGTGGGTTGCTCGCAGTTATTGGCGTAACCAGTGCACAAAAAAGTGAAACTATACACACTGCAAAAAAAAAAGAGACGCTGATAGCCGTTGTGTGACGTCACTAAATTAGCGCTGATGAGAGCTCCAGTGGTTGCGCAAGCTATTTGGGTGGCGTAACCAGTGCACAAAAAAAGTGTAAATAAATAACACCACTGCAAAAAAAAAAATCAGACGCGATTAGCGATCTGTGCGTCACTAATTAACGTTGATGAGAGCGTGGGATTGCGCAGCTAGTGGCGTAACCATGTCGCGAAAAAATGTGTAGAATAATAACACCACTGTAAAAAAAAAATTCAGACGCTGATTAGCGTTGCTCCGTCCACTAATTAGCGTGATGAGGGCAGTGGTTGCGCCAGTTTGGATGCTAACCTCATTTTGCTAAAAAAAGAAATGTCTAAATAAATAACATCCACTGGAAAAAAATTCGAGCTGGATTAGCGTTGCGTCACGAAATCAGCGTGATGAGTGCAGGGGTTGCGCAGTAGCTGCGTAACAGTGTGTGCTTAAAGAAAAAAAAAGTAAAAGGATAGCACGCCACTGGAAAAAAATAAATCCAGTCGCTGATTTGCGATGTGTCATAATCAGCGCTGATTGTAGAGCAAAGAGGTTACGCAGCTATTGGCGTAAAACATGTGGCGCAAAAAAAAATGTAATAAAATAAAACTCAATTGCCAGATAAAAATAAATATTCAGACGCTGATTAGCGATAACGTCACCTAATCAGCGCCGATGAGAGCAGTGGTTAACGCAGCTTATTGGCGTAATCCTCATGTGCGCAAAAAAAATGTAAAAAAAAAATGTAAGAATAAAAGAAAGAATGAAAAAAAGATTTAAAAAAAAAAAAAAAAAAGGGCTGTACCCCTAAAAAAATGGATTGTGAAAATCACAAATCACATAGGGACAGGAAGCTAAAGTTCGTTACAGCAAACAGAAAGCCACACCCCACCAACGGGGAGGATGCACGAGAAAAGAGCTCCCGGGGGGAGCCAACGATCCACTGGATCCCCAATGAAGAGCGATTACTGGTTTTTTTCAGCCACTAACCACCAGGGCCGTACGAACGACGGGCACCCTCTGTCGCTTTTCCTGAAGGGAATGGCGGCGCGGGGGGGGCGGGTCGTGCTTAAAAGGGGGGCCAATGGTGGAGGGGGCCGGGGGGTGGGCAGGGCCCCGGGGCCAAAGGGGGAAAGGGGGGATTTGGTAAAATATTTTTTTAAGGAGGGGGATGGGGGGGGGGTTGTCCTAACACCCCAAATCACCATGTCGCTATGCCAGGGGCCGCAGCCGTCGGCAATTTAAAATGCCGCCATTGGCGTTTGTTTTAAAACACCCCCAAGGGCAGCGACGCCGAGCAGGGGGCAACGCTGCTGCCTGGGCAGTGAGGGAAGCAGTCTGCTGTAAAACAGCAGCCATCTTACCCCGGTTTTCCTCCGCAACTTTTTTTGCGGGGCCCCGGAGATTGCCCCAAAACTATCCTACTCCAGGTGCTAAAAACCCAAACACCTGAGTATGGATACGCCAAGGTCGTGAAAGGGGGTTTTTATTGGGAGGGGATCAAATCTTATTTCTCTCAAAAAATGCAAAAAAATTTTTTAGAATTTTTTCAATATGATTTTTTATTTTCCTTGTCAGTGGTCAAAGTTACACAAATAAAGGGGTTTAAATAATTATTTCCCTTCACTTCACATGAGGGGAGGTACCCGGGCAAATATGTAAGAGGGAGGGGGGACAAAGGGTTTTGAATGAAGATACATGAGGGGAGGGATCAGGAGATTAGGGCAGAGATGTATGGGGGGACAGGTTTTGGAAAGGAGATTACATGGAAAGGGGGAGGGATCAGGAATTTGGGTTTGGAGTTGGGGCGAAAGGATATAGACAGAGAATACATGAGGGAGGCATCAGAAAAAATTTGGGCAGAAAGTATGGATGACAGGTTATAGATGGGGATTTCATGAGGGGAGGTAACAGAAATTAGGGTAAGATGTAAGGGGGGGGAGGTTATGGTTTGGGGATTTTCATGGGAAGGCATCAGAAATTAAGGGGGGAAAATGAAAGGAGGGTTTTTTGGGTGGAGATTCTGTAGGGGGTTAGGGGATTAGGAGATTAGGGTAGGGGGATGTAATGGGGGGGGGATAGATGGGGAAAAACATGAGGTTTTGGTTTTTTTTTTTAAAGGGGATTTGGGGGAGAGATGTATTGGGGGGGGTTTTAAAAAGGAGATTACAAAGATTTTTGGTATTTAAAAATTTGGGGAGAATGTATGGGGGGGGTTAAGATAGAGATTACATGAAGGGGGGGGAACAGGAATTTGGGGGAAGATGTATGGGGGAAAGGTTATGGTGGAGACTAATTGGGGGGAATAGATTAGGGGAGAGATTTTAAAGGAAGACAGGTTATGGATGGAGATTACATGAGGGGGGAACAGGAGATTAGGGTAAGTGTTTTAAAGGGGGGGTTTTGGAGGGGGGAAATTTCATGAGGGAGGCCCTCAGAGATTTGGGGACAGATGTAAGGGGGGGTTTTTTGAAAGGAGATTACCGGGGGGGGAGGTATTCCCTAGATTAGGGTTCAGAGTTATAGGGACTGGTTTTTGGGGAGGGGGGGGAAAAGGGGGGGGGTATAGGGGAATTTGGGGGGGAAAAAATGTATGGGGAGGACAAAAATTTTGGATGGAAAGATTTTCTTTTAAGGGAGATGGAGGTTTTGGGTAGAGTTTTATTGGGGGGGGGGTATTTGGGGGGGGGAATTTTTAAAAGGGGGGCATCAGGGGAATTTGGGGAGAGATGTAAGGGGGGATTAATTTTTTGGGTGGGGAAATTTAAAATGAAGGGGGTATTTAAAGGGGAAATTTGGGCAGAAATGTATGGAAAGCCAAAGGTTTAAAACAGATTTCTGAGGGGAGGGTAACCCGGGAAATTTGGGCAAAATGTATTTGGGGTGACAGGTTTTTAAAAGGAGATTACCCTGAGGGGAGGGTTTTAAAGGGGATTAAAAGGGGAGAGATGTAAGGGGGGGGGGGAAAGGGTTTTGGATGGGGATTAAAATGAGGGGGTAAACAGGAATTTTTGGCTACAGATGTATGGTAAAGGGCAAAATTAAAGGATTGGGGATTACATGAGGGAGCAACCCGGAATTAGGGGAGAGATGTTTTTGGGGGGGAAAATTTTTGGGGTGGAGAAATTTCCCTGAAGGGGTACAGGAAAATTAGGGCAGAAATTATTTTGGGGCGAAAGGTTAAAAACAGATTACATGAGGGAGGTATCAGGAGATTAGGGCAGAAATGTATGGGAGTGACAGGTTATAGATGGAGATTACATGAGGGGGGGGGAACAGGGGATTAGGGTAAGAAAGTTAAAGGGGGGGAAGGGTTTTAGAGGAGAAATTTCATGAAGGGGGGGTAAACAGGAGATTTTTGGGGAAGATGTATGGGGGGAAAAGGTTTTAAACAGAGATTAAGAGGGAGGAAAACAGGGGGATTTAGGGGGGAAATGTATGGGAGTCAGGGGTTTTAGATGGGGGATTACATGAGGGGGGGGTATCAGGATTAGGGGAGAATGTTTTGGGGGGGCAGGGTTAAAAGATGGAGATTACATGAGGGAAGGTATCAGGAGATTAGGGTAGAGATCTATGGGGAGTTATGGATGGAGATTACATGAGGGAAGGCATCAGAAGATTAGGGCAGAGATGTATGGGGGGTTATAGATGGAGATTACATGAGGTTAGGTATTAGGAGATTAGGGTAGAGATGTATGGGGGGTTATAGATGGAGATTACATGAGGTTAGGTATTAGGAGATTGGGGGAGAATGGTAGGGGAAAGGTTAAAGGGGAAGGAGAAATACAAAGAGGGGAGAAAAAATTAGGGTAGAGATGTATAGGGGATCAAGTTTGGATGGAGATTACATGAGGGGGGTTTTTAAAAATTTGGGTACAGATGTAAGGGTTTACCCTTTTGGATGGAGATTACAAAAGGAGGGATCAGGGAAATTTGGGTACAGTATGTTTTGGGAGGAAAAGGGTTATGGATAAGATTACATGAGGGAGGTTTCAGGGGATTAGGGAGAGATGTTGGGGGAGGGTTTTGGATGGGGATTACATGAGGGGCATCAGGATTTTTGGGGGAGAGATCTATGGGGGGCAGGGTTTTGGATGAGAATTTCATGATGGGAGGGATCAGGAATTAGGGGAGAGATGTATGGGAGGATAATTTATGGAGGGAAAAATTACATAAGGGGGGGATCAGGGGACAGGGCAAAAGATGTATGGGGGGGACCCCGGATGGGTGGAGATTTTCATGAGGGGAAAGGGATCAGGGGATTAGGGTAGGGGAAAGTTGGGGCGAAAGGTTTTAAAAAAAAGAGATTACATAGGGAGGTATCGGAGATTAGGGCAAAATGTTTGGGGGGTGGGGAAAGGGGGATTAGGGGGGTGAGGGGGCATCAGGGGGGGGGAAAGGGGGATCAGGAGATTAGGGGGGAAGGAAGGTTTTAAAGGGGGGGGGGAAAGGGGGTTTTTGGAGGAGTTTTAAAATGAGGGGGGGGGGAAACAAATTTGGGGGAGAGTGATGGGGGAGGTTATGATGGGGATTACATGAGGAAAGGGAAACAGGGGATAAGAGCAGAGATGGGTTTTGGGGGGCAGGTTTTGGGGTGGAAATTACATGAGGAGGATCAGGGGAAATTTGGGTGAGTTTTATGGGGGGTTATAGATTGGGGATTACATGAGGGGAGGTTTTCAGGAGATTGGGGGAGAGTTTATGGGGGAAAGGTTTTTGGGGTGGAGACTACAGAGGGAGATAGATTAGGGGAAAGGGTGGAAAGGAGACAGGTTATGGGGGCGGGGGTTACATGAGGGAGGGATCCGGAAATTTGGGTACAATTTTGGGGGGGGCAGGGTTTTTGGGGTGGAAAATACTAGGGGAAACCCATCAGGGAATTAAGGGGAGAGATGTATGGGGGGGCAGGTTATGGGTGGGGGATTACATGAGGGGAGGTATCAGGAAAAATTAGGGTAGAGATATTAAAAGGGGAACCCGGGTTTTGGATGGGGAAATTTCATGAAGGGATCAGGGGAAATTTTGGTACAGAAGGGGATTTGGGGGGGGGGCAGGGGAAAGGGGTTTGGGGATTTTCCCTGAGGGGGGGGTATCCCGGGGGAAATTTTGGGGGAAGGGGGAGTTTGGGGGGGAAAGGTTTTTGGATGGAGACTACCCTGAAAGGGGGGGGGTAGAATAGGGTAAGAAATTAAAAGGAGACAGGGTTTTGGAAGTGATTTAAAAGAGGGCGGTACAGGAGATTAGGGGAAAATGTATGGGGGGCAGGTTCTAGATGGAGATTTCCTAGGGGAGGTATCAAGGGGAAAAGGGTAAGATGTAAAGGGGGGGGTTTTGGTTGGGGATTAAGAGGGGGTTTTTCAGGGTTTTGGGGCAAAGGGGGGTGTTGGGGGGAGAAGGGGTTTTGGATGGGATTACATTGGGGGGGGGTTTTCAAAGGGGATTAGGGGAGGGTTTTTATGGGGGGGGGGTTTGGGGGGGTAAAAGGGGTTGGGAAAAATTGAGGGGGATGTTTGGTTGGAGGTTAATAGGGGGAAGGTTGGGGGTGGGGGTGGGATTGGGGGGGTTATTTTATGGATTTGGGGGGGGTAAAGGGGGGGGGGGAGGTGGATGTTGGGGTTTTTTGGGGGGTTTGGGGGAAAAGGGTTGGGATTTGGGGAAGTTGGGGGATTGTGGGGGGTTTTGGGATGGGGGTTTAATTTTAAGGGGGGGGGATCAGGGGGAAAATTTGGGAGAATGGGAGGGGTTTTGGATGGAGATTAAATGAGGTTAGGAATTTTGGAATTAAGGGGGAAAAGATTTTGGAGGGGTTTTAAAAATGGAGATTAATTAGGGAAGGGAAACAGGAGATTAGGGGAAAAATTATGAGGGACAGTTATGGTGGAGATTACATGGGGGAGGTATTTAGGAGAAATTTGGTACAGATTAAGGGAGGAAGATTTTGGATGAAATTACATGAGGGAGGTATCAGGAGAATTTTGGGTAGAGATATATGGGGGGTTTTGGGTGGAGATTAAAATGAGGTAAGGGATTAGAGATTAAAAGGGGAAAATTTTGGGGGGGTTTAGATGGAATTACATGAGGGGGGGGTATCCCGGAGAAATTTGGGGAGGAAAGTATGGGGGGAAAGGGTTTTTGGGGTGGAGACACAGAGGGGGGATAGATTTTGGGGAAAAGAGTATAGGACAAGGGTTTTGGATGGAGATTACAAGAGAAGGGGGGTATCAGGGGATTAGGGTACAGATTATGGGGGGACGTTATGGGTGGGATTTCCCTGAGGAGGTAAACAGGAGATTAGGGTACAGAGTATGGGAGGGCAGATTATGGATGAAGATCACATAAGGGAGGTATCAGAATTTTGGGTAAAAGGGTGTATGGGGAGGTTATGGATGGAGAAATTTCATGAGGGGGGGTATCAGGAGATTAGGGGAGAGATTTTTGGGGGGCCCGGTTTTTGGATGGAGATTACATTGGGGGTATCAGGGGAACTAAGGGGAGAGATTTATGGGGGCATGTTTTGGATGGCGATTACATTAGGGGGGGTATCAGGAGATTAGGGGAGAGATGTAATGGGGCAAAGGGTTTAAAAAGAGATTACATGAGGGGGCTATCAGGGGAAATTTGGGCAGAAAGTTGGGATTTACAGGTTAAAGATTGGGGATTCATTTAGGGGAAAGGGATCAAGATTTGGGTAGAAAATGTAAAGGGGGAGAGGGGTTTTGGGTGGAGATTACATGAGGGGAGGGAAAACAGGGATTTTGGGCAAAGATTTATGGGGCGAGGTTTTGGAAAGGAGATTTTAAAAGAAGAATATCAAAGGGGAAAAAGAGCAAGATTAGGGGGGCAGGGTTTTGGATGGGAAATTTTCTTAGGGGTATCAGGGGATTAGGGTAAGATCTATGGCAGTTATGGATTGGGGATTACGAGGGGGAGATTCGGGAAGGGTTGGGGTAGAGATTTTTATGGGGGAATGGGGGGAGGGGGGTGGAAGCCCACCCTTAAAGGGGGGGAAGATTTTGGTAAATTAAAAAGACAGGTTATTTGGGTGGAGATTACATGAAGGGAAAGGGAAACAGGGAAATTTGGGGGAAGATGTAAAGGGGGGAAAAGGGTTTTGGATGGGGATTACAAAGGGGGAGGGAAAAGGAGATTAAGGGGGGGGGAAAAGTAGGGGGGAAAAAGGTTTTAAAACAGGAAATTCATGAGGGGGTTTCAGGATTTTGGGGAAAGATGTAAAAGGGGGAGGTTAGGGGTGGAGATTTTCATGGGGGGGGGGTTGGGGGTTTTTGGGTTAAAATTATGGGGGGGAAGGGTTTGGGGGGTTTAATGGGGGTTTCGGGAAAGGGAGGGGGTTGGGGGGGGGTTTGGATGGGTTTAATGGGAAAGGGGAAGGGATAAAAAGGGTTAGGGGTAAAGGTTATGGATGGAGAATTTCATGAGGGACTATCCCGGAGATTTTGGGGAAGTTTTATGGGGGGACTGGTTGTGGATTGGGGATTCCGAGGGGGGGTATCAGGAGAATTTGGGGAAAAGAATGTAGGTAGGACAATTTTTGGATGGAGATTAAAATGAAGGGAAAGGGATCAGGGAATTAGGGGTAGGGGATGTATGGGGGGGAGGGGTTTTTGGATGGAAATTACTTTAGGGGAGGTTTTCAGGGGAAATTTGGGTAAGATGTTTGGGGCCCAAAAAGGTTTTTTAGAAGAGATTAACTGAGGGGGGGGGGGGGATCCCGGGGATTAGGGGCCCAAATTATGGAAAAGGGCAGGTTTAAAAAATGGAGATTACATGGGAAGGGATCAGGAGATTAGGGGCCCAAGATTATGGGGGGTTTGGATGGAGAATTTCCAAAAGAGGTTGGGACCCCGGGGATTCGGGAAGAATGAATTGGGGGGGAAAGGGTTTTAGATGGGATTTTACCCAAAAAGGGGGGGTTTTTCGAGATTTAAGGGGAGAGATGGAAAGGGGGGATGGTTTTTAAAGGGTTTTTAATTACTGAAAAAGGTTTTTTAGGAATTAGGGCCCGAGGAAAAAATTTGGGGGAGGTTATGGATGGAAAATTCCCCTGATAGGTAAATTTGGAAAAATTAGGGAGAGAGTAGGGTGGTTTTTAGAAAGGAGGAAAAATTACATGAAGGGGGGGTTTTCCCCAAGGGTTTTAGGGTAGGAGTAAAGGGGCGAAAGGTTTTTTTGGGCCCGAGATTACAAAGAGGGAGGTTCAGGAGAATTTGGGGCCGAAATTATGGGAGTGACCGGGTTTTAAAAATGGAAAAAAACATGAAGGGGAAAAGGAAAACAGGGGGATTAGGGTAGAGAAGGGAAGGGGGTGGGGAGGTTTGGATTTGGGGAATTTCAGAGGGAAGGTATCAGGGGAAAAAAAGGTTTGAGATGTATGGGGGGACAGGTTATGGAAGGGAATTAATAGGAGGTAGAGGAATTAATAGAGATGTAAGGGGACAGGTTAATGGGGGGGATTACATGAGGGAGGTATCAGGAATTAGGGTAGAGAGTATGGGGAGGGACAGGTTATGGGGGCCCTTTATTTTTGGGGTGTTGGGGCTCTATTTTCGGGGCTCTCCAGTGGAGGGTTTGTCAGAGGAGCAGCGAGGGAAGGTGGAGCAGGGGGGCAGCGGGGGATGAGGGAGGAGAGGACAGCCCGGAGAGCAGAGAAAGGGGCTGCAGAACCCGGGCGGGAATGGGGAGGGAACAAGCAATGTGTGGAGTTTTCCCCTGTTCTCCCCTACAGGGGGGGTTTAACAGGGGTAAAGGGACCTGTGGGACACCCAACGGGGCACATGATGGGAAGTGGCCAAAATTTCTGACTCCTCCTGATCACATACTTTTAACATCATGGAAGGCCCTTATAGGCAAATCCCTACCCTCATTCCCTCCTGATTTTGGGGGGGGCCCGGGGGGGCCAGGGGCCTAAATTTCCCCCAACTGCGCTGTACAGGTCACATTTTGGGGGGGCGGGGGAGGGGGCGCTCTCCCCCCTGTCACTCATACCTCCCCCTCCCCACATTCATGGGGCCATCCCGCACCAGGAAAGCACAGTCACCCCCTTCCCCCAGACACCCAAAAGTACTGCACCCATCTCCCACATCAACCCAAAACACAGTGCACCCATCCCACAGCACACCCAGGAAAGCACGTGCACCCATCTCCCACGCACTACCCCGGAAAGCCAAAAGCACCCACTCCCCCAAAAGGGGACCAGGGAAAACAAGTGCACCCTCCCCACAGCACACCCGGAAAGCACAGGGGCACCCATCCCCCCGAGCACCCCAGGAAAGCAAGTGCAAACCCCCTTTCCCCCAAGCACACCCGGAAACAAGGACCCCTCCCACAGCACACCCAGGGAAAACACAGTGCAATCTCCCCAAAAGGGACAGGAAAGAAAAGTGCCCCATTTTCCCCAGGACTACCCCAGGAAAGCACAGTGACCCTCTCCCACAGCAGCACCCAGAAAACACAGTGCTTCCCTCTCCCCCCAGCAGCACCCAGGGGAAAACACAGCGCACCCATCCCCCAGCGCACCCAGGGGAAAGCACGTGCACCCCTCTCCCACAGCAGGGGGCCCCGGGAAACACGGCACCCCTTCCCACAGCAGCCCAGGAAAGACAGGCACCCCATTCCCCCAGCAGGGACCCAGGGAAACAAGCGCACCATCTCCCCCAGCAGGGACCCAGAAAAACCAGCGCACCCATCTCCCCCACAGGGGCCCCGAAAGCACAGTGCACCCCCCTCCCACAGCAGCAGCAAGGAAAGCACAGTGCACCCCTCACCCCAACACACCCCGGGGAAAAACAGTGCCCCATCTCCCAACAGGACCCAAAAACACAGTACACCCCTCCTCACACAGGGGGCCAGGAAAGCACAGTGCACCCCTTCCTACCAGGGACCCAAGAGAGCAAAGTGCACCCCTCTCCCCCGCAGGGACAGGGAAAAAAGTGCACCCCCTAAGGGGGGACCAAAAAAACAATCACCTTTTCCCACACAGGGGGGCCCGGAAGGCCCAGGCATCTCCCAAATAAAAAGGGGAAAGAATGCAATTAATAAAGAAAACCGTGAATTAAAGGGACAAAGGGGAAAAATAAATTTAAGAAAACCCTAAAAAACAAGGAATTTAACGGGAAAAAAAAAATTGCAAAATTTAAAGGGGGGGAAAGAGAGAAAGGGGATTAAGAGGGAGAAGAAAGCACGTGAAAAAACCCTCTCCCACGCAGGGAGCCCAAAAAAGCACGTGCACCCATTCCCCCCGCAGGGGGCCAAGAAAGCACAGGCCCTATCTCCCACAGCGGGGCCAGGAAAGCACTGCACCCCATCTCCACGCAAAAACCCGGGAAAACACAGTGCACCCCTCTCCTACAGTAGGGACCCAAGAAGCAAAGTCACCCATCTCCCACATAGGAACCAGGGAAAAACACAGTGCACCCATCTCCCACAGCAGGGGGCCCCGAAAACACAGTGCCCCATCTCACACAGCAGAGACCTAGTTTCCGGGGGCCTGCTGTTGGGGTGTCACCCCAGCTTTGCCAGATGCTGGATAGGCATTCGCGGGAGGGGAAAACTGGGAGTTTGGGGGTTTACTCTGCTTTTCCGATGCTGAATAACCTATTCAACATCCCTTTACACGTTGTCCAGGCCAGGGGTAAAAAGGAAAAAAGGGCCCGGGGCACGTGCAGGAAAATAAAAAAAACCCAGGTAAATTTCAATTAAAAAGTTTTTATTCTTAAAATTGTACGGAGTTACCGATGCAAAATTAAAAACATTAAACAGAACTTAAAATGTTTCGCGCGGTACCCGCCTTCATCAGAAGTATAATTTTAGAAATAAAACAGTATTTTAAACTAAAAATTACTGTAATTGGTTTCTTGCATTGCCGGGGGTACTGATTGAACAGGTGATGCAAAGATGCAAAGACAATTGGAAGACAGAAGTGTCAATCAAAGGGTGCAGAAGACCCAGGGGGAAGGGTCGGAAAGACAAGCAGATGAGCCATAGCTGCGAACAATAAACTGACATTTGATGTATGCCAAGAAACAATCTACATGTGCTTATTGTTTTTATTGTTTCTAGGCATACATCAAATGTCAGTATATTGTTCGCAGCTATGGCTCATCTGCTTGTCTTTCCGACCCTTCCCCCTGGGTCTTCTGCACCCCTTGATTGACACTTCTGTCTTCCAATTGTCTTTGCACCTTTGCATCACCTGTTCAATCACGTCACTCACCTGCAATGCAAGACAACCAATTACAGTAATTGTTAGTGTTATATGGACTGTGTTTATTCCTACAATGGATACTTCTGATGAAGCGCGGGTACAGGCGCGAAACGCGTTAAGTTCTGTTTATATGTTTTTAATTTTGCATCGGTAGCTCCGTAGCAATTTTAAGAATAAAAACTTTTTAATTGAAAGCCTTTATCCTGGGCTTTTTTTTATTTTCACTGCACGTGCGACGGGTCCGTTTTTTCCTTTTTTCCTCTTGGCAATCTTCTCCTACCGGTTCACCGAACGGAGCTCCAGAGACCAGCGGCTGCCGTAGTAAGGGCTACGGGATACAAATAGCCCTGCACGCGCTTATGAGTGTTGTGCCTCTACATTAGTAGCGCAACACCAAAAGGTGAGAATATATTATCACTTTCCACCTATTACCCCTATTGTTACAGTATAACACTATTGTGCGCCCCCTCTCTTTTTTCTTTTCCCTGCATAATATCCCTTGTCTCAGGGGGCTTGGGATTCTTGTCATTAAATTTTTTATAAAAGTGTCAGGGTTTTGTTGGGAATGTTTTTGGGGTATATTTGGGAAAAGGTTGGGGTCGGCCCCTGTGCCACAAGGGTTTTAAACTTTTTTCTAACCCCCACACCCAAAATTTTTTAAACCCCCTGGCTCCCCGATTGGACAGGGGGGAGCGGATTTATGCTGAAAAGGTTTAAAGGAGTCAGGGAAAGGGCAGTTTGGCCCCTTTGTTTGAGAGTATTTTAGGAAGAAAAAAAAACTGGGGTTTGGGGGGGGGGGGAAAACCACAGATCCCCAGAAGGGGGCCCAACCCCAACCTGGGAATATTTAGGGAAGGAGATTAGGGGGTTTGGGAAAACATACACTTGACACCCAATCGCTTTTAATGGGGGGGTAAGGGTTTAAAACTCTCGGGGGGGCAGGTTTCACCCCCAAACTGGGGGGGGAAAAGTAAGGGGGCCCCTTTCCCCCTTACACCCTGGGTGTCACTTCCCTGGGGGGATTGGGGGAGGGAAATTGTAAAAAAACTAGGGGGTTTCCCTTTTTGTTGGGTTTGAAGGGAACAAATTCCCAAAAGACGAGCAGGGCCGCCCTCCCGAACTTTTTCCCCAACAGGGGGACGGGGGCCCCCCCCCCCCACTACCCCAAACCCAACCCCCCCGCTCCCTCCCCAACCATCCCCGGCCATCCCGACAGAGCCCCACCCATTCCCCGTCCCACAAACCCTCCCACCCCAGAAAAATTAAAAAAATTGGGTTTTTTTGGGGGTTTACAAGAAAAAAAAAAAGGGGAATTGTGCCATTTGTTTTTTTGGGTTTTAAACCTTTGGGTGGGGGGTTTAAAAGTTTTTAAAAGTTTTGGGGGCAGGGGGCCCAAAAAAAAATTACGTCCCTTTTCCAGGTTTTAGCCCATTTGGGAAAAAGTTTGTTATTTTTGTTGATCCGAGGAAGGGAAAAAACCCCCCAAGGGTAGAAGCCAATTGTTCCCCACGTTTAGGGAAAAAAATTCCCTTCCGCCCCCAATTGGCAATCAGAATAAATCCCTGGATAAATGCCCACCTCCAGAACCCTTTTTCACTAAACTTTTTTAAATACATCTAAAAGTTTCCAGAATTCTTCAGATCCTAGTCCTATAACTTTTTTTCTTTTCAAACGAAAACTTTTTTAAAAAAATACAAATTAACAACATTACAAAGGAAAACAGGAAATGCTATTCAGTTTGGTTGGAGGCAAAAAATGATAACTAACACAAGTTTTTTTTCCAGTAGCCGAAACTAACGAGTCATACTAAAAAATTTAAGTGGCCAAACACCATAAAAAAGGGTTGACACTCTAAAATTAGCGTTTTGAAATGGAAAGAAAATAAAATACAAAAATCGGGGATACAAACCACTTTTTAAAGGAAACAAAAAATTTTCCAAACAAAAATGGGAAAACCACTGATAACCCCTGGACTCCCCCCCGGGGGACCCCACAAAAAACTCCCCTATCGGAGATTTGTAAAAAAGGTGACGACAGATCCAAAAATAACCCAAGTTATCAAAGATTAAACCAAGCTAAAAAAATTTTGGTGAAGAGCAAACATATCCACCCCTATAAACTTTTTGTACAAAACCAAGGATTGGGTTTGATTGTTGGATCTCCCCCCCCTTTAAAAATAAAAAAATCCTTTTAAACCACCAGCTTTGGTAGGTGGGGATAGATCTCCATTTCCTTTGGAAAAAGGGCCTATTTGCAACCAATAAAAAAAATCAGTAAACTTCCCTTGAGAGCACACAAAAGGCTTGGCAGGATGAGGGGGAAAAAAACCAGGGGTCTCTTCAAATTTTACCATGAGATCCAATTAACCAATAATTTTATCCAAAAAAAGGGCGCACTCATCAACCCCCACCAGATATTGAAGGTGACGCAACCCACACCCCCAAAAAGGCGGAACCTGGGTAAAAGGGAATTTAAAAGTGTGGGACTCTATACCACTTTAGCACCTTTTAATTTAAGCTTCTTTATTCACAGGAAAAAGGGCTTTGTGTACAGGAACAACTTTTGGCCAAACTCCCCCAAAAGGCATCCCCGCCCCCCCCCTCTCATTGGGAACGGGGGGGACAGTCAACATCCAAAGCAGGGATATATTGTCGAGATCAAGTGATTTGGAGGATGTGCTGTACCAAAGTGCCCCCAAAAAATTGTCGGGGGCCCAACATTCTAACTTCTCCTTATTAACAAGAAAAAAGTTTAGTTGCATGTTTGGGGCCAAAAATTGGGGGGGCCCCATGCGGTGGGACCCAAAATAAAACCTTTGAAAGGGGGTGGGGAAACCGTCCCTAAAGGCGTTGGGGCCAACTGTCGCTATCTCTATACAACAAACAGGACCAGTTTTGAAAAGAGAAGGGTTTCCTTCACCGGAGTGAGAGGTCCATTTTCGCAAAAGATGGGATGTTGACTATATGCTCTAAAGGGCTGTAAGGGGGGGATTTGCTGGAACTGCAAGCGATGTTAGTTAAGCCCCGCCCCGGGAGCAGAGTCTAAATAGCCCGGTTTTTACCAGAGCCCGCCGCAAAGCAGGAGGGTTGCTCGGGTGAGGCTACCAGGGCGCTACTTGACGTGACTTGCTTGCGATGGCGGTCGGGGTACTGCGTGGTACAGAATCGTAATCCAGAGGGTAGTCAGGAACGGCAGAAGGTCAGGGCGGGGCGGCAGGGGTTCTTTGGTCTCAAAAGGAAAAACGGGTAAGGGCAGGGGGGAAAAAAGGCAAGGTCAGGAAACGTAGCGGAACGGAGGGTACAGGGGGTAATCAGAAGGATTTTCCAAACCCAACACTCAAGACTTGCTAACGAAAATCCCCAAAAAAGGGTTAGAGAGTGGGGGGGCGTTTTCCTTTTTAAAGGACCAGCGGCCGTAAATAACAAATTTAACGGCGTGTTTGGCCCTTTTTAATGTTTTAAAGGGGACCCAGCCTTTTTTGCCTTCCGGGAACAGCCCTATTTTTGAAATTGACATGTGTAAATTTTTTGTGAGAATAATTTTTTGGACACTTTTCCCTATTCATGTGTTTTCAGAGTTTTTTTTTTCTCGTGCACTTTTGTGCTTTTAAGTTAGTAAAAAATTTTTACCCTTTTCCAATCCTTGTTTGTTTGTGAAAAATATCAAAATTTCATGAAAATTTGGAAAAATTTGCGTTTGGGGGGGGGAAAAAGGTTGAAATTTTGCGAAAAAGGGGACAGTTAATTATTCACCAAAAAATTGTTTAAAAACTAGCATTAATTTTTTTACTAAAAAATTTTATATGAAAGAGGTTTTAAACAAAATACCCACTGAAATAATAATCCCTTTTAAAAAACATAACTTTTACTAGACTTCCCAAAAATTATTAATACCCTTAAACCCCCTTTATGTTACCACTACATACCTAGTTGATAAAGCAAAATGTGACTGCCCGTCGGGGAGTAATCGCCCCGTTTAAAGGCGGCCCCGTTTTAATGACGGGACAATGTCATTCATGCGTGTATAAACCCCTTTTATACCCCAAGCTATCCCGACGCTTTCCCCCCCGTACGTTTAGGGTTCATCGGGGTTTAAAAAATTGTGTGGAAAAAAAATACGCTATATACAACGGCATATACTACAAACTTGATTTCCCCCAATTCGGGTTGGTTTTGTGAACTGTTACTTAGTTAAGTGCTCCCGGGGAAAAGACGATAAATCCCGCAGCTCCTCTGTACGGGCCCCCAAGAAAAGAGGGATACGGGAAGGAATTGTTTTTTCCCCTTATATGTTTTTAAATGCCCCCGAAAATTTTTAATATAAAATTCCCCCAATGTTTACACATAGATGGTAAGATTTTTTTCCCCGTTTTTTTGGTTCCCATTGGGATGTATGCGATATTCACTGTCAGGTTTTTTGGGGTTTCCCGGATATTAAAACTGCGAATGTCCGGAATTAAAATGCCATGCACTTCCGGTTAGCACCCCCGGAATCGAAAAATGGTATATGCGATACCGGCCAAACCACGCGGGCCCGGCTTTTTTCAAAATTGTGACTGCGCTGCGGGAAGACAAAAAAATCCCATTTCCTAGCCAAGCCCCCGGAATCCGCCATATTTGTAGTAACGGGTTACCTTAGAGTTCAGTTTGCATCCCAACGCACCCACCGCCCCAGCCGCCACAAAAGTCCAAAAACCGGGCCAAATGTACCCATAAATGACGCCAATCATCTCCCAAAGGAGTTTTGGTAATTAAAAGCAAATGTGGCGGAAAAATTGTAAATTGATTTAAACGAGAAAAATACATAGCAAAAACATGGTTTGACCCCGGGTTTAAAAGCGGAGCCAAAAAAAACGACATTGGGGGTAAAAAAAATTTCTTTGCCCTCAGTGAAGGGATTATCAATCTGTAGGCAATCAATGTTTTTAAAATTTAAAAAAATTAAGTTATGATACGGGTACATATTCATTGGTCAGGCTTGAAAAATCAATAGTGGCCCCTCTGTAAAGAGTCCCGAACAAAACAAAGCTTTGTGAACGATACAAAGCAGAGTCTATTCGATAAAGAAACCCAAAATTGCAAGTCTCATTTGGCCCCTTTTGGGGTTGAACAGAACCCAATACGTTTAAAATTCCCATTGGGCTCCTTACACAGAATTCGTTTTATCCCTTTCCCCTCCTCTGGGGGATGGTTTTTCAATTTAAAAAACCAAAAAAGGCAGGGGTTCCCATTCACCAATTGTGATGTTCCCCACTTGTCGGGCTACTGGTGTGTTTTCTTTATTTGGGTATGCCCCCCCAGATGTTCGCCCACCCTTTTTTTAAATTTTTCTCCTTGTTTTTCCTATAAAATTTGAGTGGGCAGGGGCTGTACAATAAAAAACTACTCCTTCTGTCCTATTTTTGGGCAAAATCTCGGAAAAAAAATTGTTTTTCCATTTGAGGCATTGTGAAGGATTTGGTTTGTTGAAAATTTAAGGGGCAGGCTACACATCTCTGCCCACATTTGAACATGCCCATGGGTTTCCTTTCAAACCCAGGTGTTGGAGGGTTTATTGGTTTTATAGTGGCTATGGACATTTCTATTTTTGTTGGTTTCTACCCTTCCGATAAGTTATCGGGGGGGTTTGGGTTTGGGGAAGATATCCTTCAGATCCTGGTTAACATCAAAATGCTCCAAATTTTTTGAGGATAATTTATTACTTTCTAGATTTCTGTCAAACAAAAGGGGTTTCAACCCATACGTGCTCCAAATTTGGGCTCTTTATCTACCCGGGACTTTGCCCCTGTAATGAGTTGTCCATTTTGTTTTTGGCATGCCCCCAAAGGCTGAATTTTAAGGGGTTTTGTAGGTTTTCCTCGAATTTTAAGGGAAAATTTTCTCTCAAAATACCGGGCTGTCTCCCAAATTTCCCCTTTTTGGGCCAAATTTTTCTTGACTCTCAAAAAATTGAACCCTTTTGGTATTCCTCTCTTACAGGGTAATGGATGGTAACTTTTCCCGTGTTTAAAAAGCTGTTTGTTGCTTTTAGGTTTCCTATTTCATACTGTTATGTTTTATTTCGATCTTTGATAAATAAAGGGGCATCCAGGGAAAAGGGGTTAAAATCTCTCCGCATTTTTTAAATGTGAAGTGCATTCCATATTGTTTTTGTTTTAGTTTTTGCAACCCAAAATCCTCAAAATGACATTTTTACCCTTTTTAAAAGAATTTATTTATGTCTCATTGTTCCCCCCCCCAAAAAAAATTTTCCCGGGGGGGACATTGGTCACTCCCCGGTTTAGGGTACCAAGGTAGCCTCCCACCCGCCCCAGGAACAGATTTGCTTTTGCGCCAGCGCAGGAGCTACCATTTGCAGTTTTCCCCTGAGTGGTGGAAGGTTTTTTTGCAAAAGACAATGTAATTATGCCCTTGGGACAAAATCAAGTAGTCTAATGACAAAAGCCCTTTTGGGCCTTTAAATTCTTTTACTTTTTGTGGAACAAAATATTCAACTGCCTGGGTACCTTTTTTATGTGGAATTTACTGTATAGGCTTTCAAAAATTTTGGAGCCCAATTGTACTTCTTTTTAACGCTTTATCCCTTTATAGGGTTTCGCAAAAAATATGAAGTATCTTTATGTTTAAAAAAAAGGGAATGTAATTTAAAAAAATTCCCGTAAAATGTTTTCAAAGAGATCCCTAAATTTTGCGTAAAATTTATCCCCACACCCGAGACTTTTGGGGGCTACCTTTAAGTGGGGGACAAACCCCTTTTGGATCTTAGGGGTCGAAAAAGGGAAAAACGGGTTATTTGGGGGTTTTGGGGGAAACTAAAATTTGGAAAATTTGTTTGTGATTAAAGACCCCTCTCCTTTAAAACCCCCCACGGGATTTCCTCTCTAGTTTTTATAAATTAAAAGGGTGTTGTTGGGGTCCATTGGAAAAATATTTAATAATGCCTTTTTTTCCTTAAGAGATCGTTTCACATCTGTTTTTTACATGTCATGGTTTTTAAAATGCTAAATTTCCCCCCCTTTTCGGAGGGTTTTTATAATTATAGGCTTAATTTGTTTCCCGTGGGTGACAACGCTCCTTTAAATTTCCCCTTATGAGTTTTTTGGGAATTTGTAATCTTTTGTTCGCCCAGATCCGAAAATTTTTTTGGGACATTTTTTAAAAATAAAACAATTTATGTGAATCCAGCTGATTTGGGGGCATTTTTCCTTTCTTTTGAGCTTCAATTTAAATTTGGGCCCCGTGGGGGGGTTTTTGAGATGGGTTTTATATCACAAACAGGAAAATTTAAATTTATGATGCCTTCTAAAACCCCCAAAAAAACCCCTTTTTATTCGGGTCCCTAAGAAACCAAAAAGGGCGTACCCCCCTTAAAGGTAGACCCATAGTTTCGGTGTGGGGTCAATTACGCAAAAGTAGGGGTCTACATTTGTTAAAAATCTTTCAGGATTTTTTAAATTTCCAAATTTCCTTCTTAAAATAAAAAGATACTTCAAATCTTTTGCGTAGGCTAGAAAGGGAATTTTGCGTTTAAAAAAAGAAAATTTTCTATTTGGGGTCCTTTGATTTTTGAAAGACTATAAAAGTTAAAATTTTCCCCCATGAAAAAGGTTTTTCCAGGAGTTGGAAAATTTTGGGGTCCACAAGAAGTTAGAATTTAAAGGCCCCTAATGTTTTGTATTAGGGGGAATTGATTTTTTTACACGGCATTTAAATTTCTTTTTTTCTTTTGCAAAAGACCCTTTCCCCCAGTTTAGGGGGCACTGCAATGGGTAGTCCTGCGCTCCCCCATATGCAAATTGTTCCTGGGGGGGTGGGAGGCTACCTTGGGGATCTCAACCGGGAGATGACCCAAAGCCCCCCCCCCCCCCGATATTATTTTGGGGGAGGGACATTGATTTACATCATCATTCTCTGGGAAAGGGACAAAAAAATGTATTTTGAGGAGTTTGTTGCACAACTCAACAAAAAACAAAATTTGGGGATGCACTTCACATTTGAAATGCAGGAGAAAATGTTTACCTTTTCTGGATGTCCCTTTTTATAAAAAATCGAATGGTTAACATTCATTTCAGATATATATAGGGGAAACCCCACAGCAACTAACAGCTTAATTTCATGGAAAAGTTACCACCATTACCCTTTTAAAAGAGGAATTTCCGAAAAAGGGCAATTTTTGAGAAATTTAAGAGGGAAAATTTCTCCCGAGATGAGGATTTTAAAGGGGACAGGGCAGGTATTTTGAGAGAGAGATTTCTTTTAAACGAGGGATACCTTTAAAAATCCTTGAATCAGCCCCCTTTTGGGATGCACAAAAACAAAATAGGACCAAATCTTTACAGGGAAAATCCCCGGTAGATAAAGAGACCCAAAGGAAACACGTTTTTAGTTGCAAACCCTTTTATGAACAGAAATCTAGAAGTAAAACAATATCCTCAAAAAATATTGGAGCATTTTGATTTTTAGAAAAGGGGTTAGAAGGATATCTTTCCCCCAACCCCCTCGGGAAAATTTCGGAAGGGTGATCCCTCAAAGATAGGGTGGTCCCTAGCCACTATACACCAATTCCCCCTCAAAGCACCTTGGGTTTGGAAAAAGGGAAAACCCATGGGCATTTTTCAAATGGGGGGGAGGATGTGTAGCCTGCCCAATTTTACAACCAAAACCAAAACCTCCACAAGTTTCCTTTAAAAGGGAAAACAATTTTTTATCCGTGATTTTTCCAATTGTAGGACGAAGGAAATATTTTTATGTGTTTCATGCCCCTGCCCACTCAAAATTTTATTGGGGAAAAAAAAAGGGGGGAAAATTTAAAAAAGGGAAAAAGGTGGCGAACATTGGGGGGGAAAACGAAATAGAAGGACACCCAGTTTTTCCCCCCATGTTTTGGGAACATACAATGGTGGGAAAGGGAATCTCTGCGCTTTTTGGTTTTAGAAGTTGGGAAGGGCCATCCCCTAGAGGAGGAGGGAAGGGGGTAGACGAAAATTTTGTTTTAAGGAAAGGCCCCCAAGGGGTTTTTTCGTATGGATTTGTTCAACCAAAGGGCCTAAATTGAACTTTGCAATTTGGTTGCCTTTTCGGGAAAAGGGCTCTGCTTTGTTTTTGTTAACATTGCTTTGTTTGTTGCACTCTTTTACGAGGACCACTATTTTATTTTTTTAAGCCTGACCAATTTATTATGTATCAGTATTTTTTCTTTTTTTTTGTTTTATATTTTATTGATTGCCTACAGATTGATAATTTCCCTGTCGCTGAGGACAATGAAATTTTTTTACCCCGGGAATTTTCGTTCTTTGGCTCCGCTTTAAACCCCTGTCAAACCCTGTTTTGCTATGTATTTTGCTCGGTGAAATCTTTCCCCAGATGTTCCCCCACATTGTCTTTTTTTACCCTCTTTATGGAGATGAAAATTTTTGGGTCATTTATGGGTACATTTGCCCGGTTTTTGGACTGTTTGGGGGTGGTTTGGGGGGGGGGTTTTCAGTTGGGGTGCATCCCGAACCCCTAAGGTTAAAATGTGACTACAAAAAAAAGGCGTGATTCCCGGGGGCTTGGTAGGAAATGGCATTTTTGTCTTCCCCGACATGCGCAGTTTTTCCCATTCTGAACGGCCCGGGGGCCGGGGGGGGTTTTTGCCGGGGTTTTCGGTTTTAGCGAGTGTCGATTTTCCCGGGGGGTGCTAACCCGGGAAGGGGACATGGGGATTTTTACTTCCGGACATGCGAAATTGAAATTTTCCGGAAGCCCGGGTAACCCTGAGCGTTTAAAATCCCGCATACCCTACTAATGGGAACCTGGGAAAAGGGGGAAAAAATCATTACCATTTTATGTGTAAACTTTTGGGGGTTTTTATATTATACATTTCGGGGGGAATTTTAAGGGCAAAATTTAAGGGGGACAGAGACATTCTTCTCTGTTTTCCCTTTTTATCTTGGGTGCCAGCATCCCAGGGGGAGCGCGGGTTTAATGTCTTTTACCCCCCAGCATTTAAAAGCAAATTATGGGTTTCCCATTTTACCCAACCTAAAAAAGGAAGTACAGGGTTTTGTGTAAAATGCGTTGTATATAGCGATTCTTTTTAAACAGGGGAATTTGGGAATCCCCTATAAAACCCAAATACGTTTTGGGGGAAAGCTCGGGAAAAGCTGGGATAAAAAGGTTGTTTATAACCGCTTTGTAGTGAAAATTGCCTTTTTTTTTTCTTTTTAAAGCGGGGGCCGTTTTTAAATTCGGGGGTTTAAACCCCACTGCGGACAGTGCACAAAAATGCTGTATAAACTAGGTTTTGTATTTGGTAATATATAGGTTTTTGGGATTTTAATATTTTAGCAAGCCCTATTTAAAGGTTAAAATTTTTTTAGAAATTTTTTCTCAAAATTTTCAAGAAAATTTGCAAAAAAATTTTTTTTTAGGGACCACTCCAGTTCTGCGTGTCTTTAAAGGGGCCCCGGGCCATGTTTAAATACCCCCATAAGTGATGCCACCCGGGAGAAACTGACCCCTTAACGAAATTTACAAAACTTTTTTTAGGAAGTTTGAAACCCCTTCAGTTTAATTTCCCAAAAATTTTTAAAGAAAGGGGAAAGGTTTAAATTTTAAAAAATTTCATTTTTTTTGCAGTTTTTTCAATTTTTAAATTCCATTATTCACTGGAATACGGAAAAATGTGAAAGGTAAAAAATTTTTTAAAAACCCTATTATCAATTTTTTTCCCCAAAGGTTTAATTTTTAAGGGGGGGGCCATTTTCCCTTTTTGGGGGGGGCAAAACGCCATAAAGGCCCCAAAAGAAAAAGGAGGAGCACCTACTATACCGGGGGTCCAAAAATTTTCAATACGTTTTTTTTAGGGCGCCATTTCATTTTTGGGGGAAACACCCAAAAGGGTGCTAAAATTTAAATAAACCCCCCAATATAGACCGCATTTTTGGAAACTACAACCCCCTTAAATTAATAATCAAAGGGGTTTGATTGAGATATAGACCCCCAAAAGGGTGTTTCCCCAAAATTTTTTTTTTTACCCAATTTTTTTTGGGTAAAATAAAAAAAAAAATTTTTTTTTTCAATAATTTTAAATTTTTAGTTTTAAAAAGTTTCATTTTTAAAAGGGAATCTTTGGAAAAAAAAACCCCTAAAACTTTGTTAAGCAATTTCTTCCCAATTCCAAAATTAAAAAACCCTACTTGGGGGTTTGAAAACCTGCTTTTTTGGGTGCTTTCCCGGGGCGTAAAAAGGAGGGAGCGCTATTTTGGCTTTTGGAACGCAGTTTTTGGGTGGGGACCATTTTTTTTTCCGCATTTGCAAACCCCCCCAAATTTGCAGAAACAGGCGAAACCTTCCAGAAGTGCGCCCTTTTTTGGTTTTTAAAAACCCCCATCAGGGATCTCTAAGGGGTTTTATGTGCATTTTGGATGCACGGGTTTGTTCCATAGTTTTTTTTAAGAAATTGGGCCCCAATAAAAATTTGGGGGGAAAAAACCGCATTTTCGGCCATTTTTTTTTGGGGTTTCAATTTTACGGGAATTCGTGTCTTTGCATTTTAAAAAATGATGTGAAAAATTTACAATGGGGTTCGGTAAAAATTTAAAATGATTAGATTTTTTTTATTTTTTTTCTGTTTTTTTTAAACTTTTACACAAGGGTAAAAAATTCTCTAAAAAAAAATTGCTTTTTTTATGTTGTCCTATTTGACAGCTATAATTTTTTTTATTTTTTTTTTTGTGGGGCAGAGCTTTTTAGGGGGTTTGGGTTTATTGGGGATGATTTTGAAGTTTTTTTTTGGGTTTACCCATTTGGGGTGCAATGATCCCTAGGTTCATTTTTTGTTAATTTTTTTTTTCTGGGGATTTTTTGGGAACCCAAAAATACGGAAAATTTTCTGGTGGGGTTTGTTTTTTATTTTTATTTTTTAAAAGCGGTCACGTACGGTATATTTGAAGGGTTTAGTTTTTAACCCCACGGGTTTCTAAACGTTTTAAAACCGATACCCCAATTAGTTATTTTTTTTTTTTTTAACTCCCTTTTATAAAAAAAAAAAAACACTTTTATTAAACCCGGGAAAATACTTTTTTGCATGCCAAAAAGTTTTAGAGCCAAAAATTTTAAAATTTTTCTGGTTTGGAATTGGTGTGGGGAAATTTTTTTTTTTGCGAAAAATTTTTGCGTTTTTATTAGTATCATTTTTGGGGGGGACAAGGCTTTTTGATCCCCTTTTAAATCCTTTTTTGGAGGCCCCGGGTGAAGAAAATATTGCAATCCTAGTAGGGGTTTTTTTTTTTTTATTTTTAAAATTTTACAGTGAGTATCCCTGATAAGTTTTGCTTTACTCTTTGGGTTACCCACGATTATTGGGGTTACCCTAAATTTTTTTTATTTTTTTTTAAAAATTTTTGCACTTTAAAAAAAAAAAAAAAAAAGTGTTTTTAGTGTGTAAAAAAATATTTTTGCATCCTAACTTCTGAGGGCTTTAAAAATTTTTTTTTTTACGTAAAACAGAGCTATATAAGGAAATTTTTTTTTTGCGGGATGAACTGACGTTTTAATTGGTAAAACTTTTTGGGGTTTTTTTGGAGGTTTTATGATCGCTTTTTTAAATTTCCCTTTTTAAAGTCTGCGGGGGAAAGAAAAAAATAATCTTAATTTTTGTGATTGTTTTTTTGTTTTGTTTTTTAAGGCGTACCGTTTCAGGTAAATTAACATGATGATTTTATAGGGGAGGTTTTTATGCACGCGGCAATACCAAATTATGGATACTTTATTTATTTTTTTATCTTTTTTTGGGGCCAAAAATTGGCGTTTTTAAAGGGGGAAAAAGGGGGGTGGGAGTATTTTTATTTTATTTTTCGTGTTTTTTGTTTTACTTTTTTTCACTTTTTTTAATTTTTTCCCCATTTTTATTTTAAATTTTTTCCCCCAAGGGGGTTTTTAATGAGAGATCTTTAGACTCTCAATTTTAAAAGGAAAAAGTACATAGCTTGTTTCTATGCTGGTTCCTATTGGGCAACCCCGTCAGTCACGATGCCGGAAAATGCCCCCGGGCAAAGGGGCCCGGGGATTGTGAGTCAAGACAACCCCGGGAAAGGGATTCTCTGCCTTCCGGCCGTCTGTCCCAAGGGGGAGGAGCTGCAAAGGGTCGCACCGATCCTGCGGGTGCTGCCGCCCCCGGGGCGCAAAGGGGGAAGGAAATTCCCCCTGGTCTCTCTTAGTAAATTTCGACCCGATGGGCATAAAATTTAGGGGTTTAAACCGGCCCCCCCGGAGCGATCCGGGGGTCGGGGCCCAAAGCCCGCGTGAAAGGCGCTGTAATTTTCCCGATGAAACCCCCCCGGCCCCAATCCCCCGCGAAACTTGCTTTAGAGTTCGCGCATCCTCAGGACCCTATTTCCCTAAAGCCCGGTGCGTGAACCCCCAAAGACCTGGGGGTTTTGATCCCTCTAATTTTTTAAAAGGGGTTTTAAAGCACCTTAAAACTGGCATGGAGGCGCCCCTTTTTTTTTGACATTGGGGCCCTTTTTCATCTTAAAAACTTTTTTTAAACACCCGTATGTCGGTAATATTGGGCTTATGTAATGTTTTTAAAATTTAATTTAAAAATGCAAATTTGGTTTTCTTTCAGTCCCTTTTGGTGGTGTTTTTGTGGTCATGGTTTTAGGTTATTATGTGTTTTTTTTTATATTTGTTTTTTTATTGGTGATATCAGTTTTGATTTTTTTAAAATTTATTTGGGTCAGTAACAGTAAAGATAGGGATTTTAAACATATGTATTTTGGGGACATGCCCGTTATGACAAAGGCTGTATTTTTTGGTTTTTGTATTAAATTTCTTGACCAACAAAAACAAAAACCCCAAAAAAAAATAACAAAAAATTTTTTTTTCCAATTTAAACCCCATATATTTTATTTATAATATATTTATATATATATATATATATATAATTTTATTTTATATATTTTAAAAATTTATAAAAAAAATATATAAAAATTATGTATATATTATATATATAATATATATATTAATATAATATATATATATTTTAGTGTAAATAAAACTTTACATTGTTTTCAAAAATCCCTTTATTTAGTGTGTTCCATGAAAACAAACTTTTGTGAGGTTTTATTTTTAATTTTTTACAAAAATTTTTCCCTGGAACAGCACTAAATAAATTTTTACTGTTTGTTTAAAGTAAATTTTTTTACAAAAATTTTTTTTATATGGGTTAAAAATAAATGGGCCCAAAAAGAAAAAGAACCCTTTTCCCTTTAAAAAAAATTTTTCCCTCATGGGCTCCGTTAGCAGAAAAAAAAAAACGTTCCCTTGAGTTGGGGGGGGAAATAAAAAAAAATGTCACCAAATAATAATCAATTTTCTTTTAGCAAAGGTTAAATGTATATTACAAAAAACTCCTTACCACCTTTTCTTTTGTTTTAAGATTCTTCGATCTGCTTCCTTCTGGTTTTCCCGTTTTTTGTTTTTTTAAAAATTTTCCCAACTAAAAAAATGTTAACAGCACCATAAAATAGCAAAAAACATAAATACCTCCCATGCCTTATATTTATTATGGGGGGTTTCCAAAACCCAAATGTTAAAAGTATTTCAAGTTTTGCTGTTCTCTTTTCTGTCTGTGAAGTAATTCTTTGCAGAATGCTACCACCAACCATTGTCTGCACTTTTCTCTCATATTACTCATTCTGAGAAATGATGGTGCTGATAGCTGTGAAAAAAAAGTGAAGAGCAACATTGATATTTTTACTTGCAGTCACACCTCAGCTCTTTTAATAGCCTCCCAAATGTTACCTAATAATAATGAGAGTTATTTACCAATAAATGTAACTGAAGTGCAGTACTGAAAACACTAATTTACTAAAATGATTTAAATGAGTTTAAATGCAACAGTGTATATCGACTTATTTGGCCAGGAAACAATATATTTTACTCATCTTAGTTTCTATTTGAAGTATATTAATTCTGATCCATAGAGTTTTATGGTGAAAGTTTTACAAGGTCACTAGGTTTTTCCCCAACCCACACCATTCTACCACACGACCAATGCAGTTGGCATGTCATGTGTTGCCACACTCCCGGGACTTTGAGCCAACTGTAGGAATAGAGGAAACTTCACATAAAATTCAAGAATGAAGGAATAGAAGTTTTGAACAATGTCGTTGATCACTTTATTGACCACAGTGGTAGTTTGACAGCAGAGATCAAGCATCGATTAGCACTCGCGTGAGCATAGAGAAATTACGGAACTGCAAGAATGTCTTGTTCACCTCTAAACAAAGACTGATCACTGCCATTAAGTTCCAAATCATGACATATGGCTGCGAGACATGGACACTACGAAAAGCAGACAGAAGACACCCTCAATTGTTTACTCCGTTCCCCAGTGCCCCTTCTCTCCTCCTCATTTTATATGAAGATTTTGCCCCACAATTCAAAAGCAAGAACAACATTGGAGAGGTTTTTCACCTATAAACCTAGCTCCAGAATGTACAGTGACACATTGCTTTTATTCCATAACCCGCTTTACCACCATCACTCATGACAAGCTTTCCACACTGCTACCGAAATTGCACCTCACTACCTGCCCTCTCAACCCAATACCATATCACATCACCCCCAACCTTAATACTGTTGTTATCCCAGTACTAGCTCAGGTCTTCATCCTATTGCTAACCTCTGGCATCTTTCTTCTTTCAAACTTGCATCAGTTGCACATATGTTCAAAATATCATCCATTGACTCATATTCTCCATCTATCATCCATTGCGCCATCTCTCTACTACCATTTGACTCACAACTGCTCGATTAATATGTATATTTTGAAATGTCCTCCCATTTGTCATTTAACTTGTTTCTTGACTCAGTCAGGTCTCCAACCACATCACCCAACCAACAATGCCTTATTTAAAGTCACCAATGACTTAATAACTGCTAATACCCTGTGCTCCTTCTTCTACATCTGTCTGTGCCTTCAGCACAGTAAATCACATTCTCTCGTCCCTTGGCATTACACACTGACCTCTTTCCTGGATCTCCTCTTACCTCATCAAATGAAACATTCAGCAACTCCCACTCTTACTCTACCTCCTTTTCTCACCCTCTGTTTGTTTGTGTCCATCAGGGGTCGTTCCTGAGTCCACTACTTTTCACTCTTTATACCCTTGGCCTTTGAGAACTCAATGCATCACATATTTTCAGTACCATCTACATCTATATCTCTGTCTCAAATGTCAACTTAGTGTTTGCCAGGTCCCAGAATCTATATATTCTCCTTATCCACCTTCTACTTTATCACAGTTAATATGAAGAAAAAGGAGACCAATATTTTTCCCTCTTCCCACTCAACCTCTAGATCAGATCTATTTATCACAGTCAGTGGTGCCACACTTTCCCCAGGGCCACAAGTTCACTGCCTTTGGACATCCTTTACTTCTGCCTTCTCTTTCAAACTGAACATTCAAGCCCTTACTATTTCCTGCTGCTTCTATCTGAAACACATTTCCAAAATCTGCTCCTTTCTTGACTTTGACTCAGCAAAAATGTTTGTGCTTGCCCTCATCATTTCCCAACTAGGCTCATGTAACATGCTTATCTGCGGCCTCTGGTCTAGCATTCTTGCTCTCCTTCAATCTATCCTTAATTCTGCTGCCTGGCTGATCCACCTTCCTCCCCTCTGCCAATCCCTTCATTAGCTACTCACTGACCAGTAAATTCAGTTCAAGTTACTAATCATGACAAACAAAGCTCTTTATAACCTGTCCCCCCATACATCTGAGCCTTAATAACTCCCTTCACGCACTCTCCAATCCTCATGGGACCTTTTTCTCTGATCTCCTCTTGTTAGCTTCTGGCACAACTATCTCCAAGATTTCTCCTGTGCATCTCCCATACTCTGGAACTCACCAGCACAACGCATCAGACTCTCCTCCACCTTTCAAAAGTGACTTGAAAACACATCTCTTCAGTATAGCCTACAATTTGCAATAACCCTGCTGCCACTACAAATATCTCCATTAGAGATGGGCGAATTTCTCAAAATTCGATTCGGTCACTTCGCCGAATTTTCCGACAAAATTCGTTTCGTTCCGAATTACTTCGGCACAATCGCTTAAAAAGCGGCTATACAGAGCTGCACAGAGCCTGCAGGGTGCTGTAGAACGTTGTGCCATGCTTAAATATGCAGAGGGAGCTTGTTTGGTCTTTACAATGTTTTGTTTTAGTAAGAACACGAACATGGACTGCCGCCGCTCTTCAGAATAGCTTCACTATAAACATGCCCTGGGCACCGTATGGGGGCAAACTCACCAAAAAACTGAAGCAGCAACGTACCCTGATAAAGTCAAGCCAGCAAAAGCATGAAAAAAACAAACAGAGAGCTAAGGTGGCAACATTAGTGACAGAGTGTGGAGGTGACGGCGGCAGCCACAGCAGCATAAGGTCAGACAGTGGCACAATGACATTCTGGAAGTGGCAAAACAGTACCAGGCCGCAGAGTGGCACAATGACACAGTGTGGGAGGTCACGGTGGCAGCTGCATGAGGTTTCAGGCAGTGGGCACAATGAACAAATTCTGGAGCTGGCAAAAAAGGAGTAGGCCAAAGAGTGGTACAATAGACACAGTGTGGAGGGCACGGCAGGAAGCAACAGCAGCAGCATAAGGTCAACAGTAGGCTAAATGACACAGTGTGGAGGGCACGGCAGCTGCCACATCAGCAGCATGAGGTCAGACAGTGGAACAATGACAAATTCTGGATGTGCCAAAAACAGGAGTAGGCCACAGTGGGGGGCACGGCAGCAGCCACGGCCAAGCAGCATGAGACAGACAGTGGCACAATACACAGTGTGGAGGGCACCACAGGAGTCACACCAGCAGCAGCATGAGGTCAGAGGAGTGGCACAATGACATTCTGCAGGGTGGCAAAATAGTAATAGCGCCACAGAGTCGGCAAATGACCTGAGAGCGGAGGTCACGGCGGCAGCAGCATGAGTCAGCAGTGGCACAATGACAGAGAGTGGAGGTGATGACAGGAGCAACAGCATGAGGTCAGAGAGTGCCCAATGACATTCCTTGGAGGTGGCATAAACAGTACCCCCCAGGCCCGCAGAGTGGCAACAATGACACAGTGTGGATTTCACGGCAACATCAACAGCACAGCAGCATGAGCCACATAGAGTGGCACCATGACAGAGTGTTGAGTGGGTGCAATACCAGTCCCTGGTAAAGACGGTGGTAGGCAGAGGAGAAACTATCAGCAGATGTGTGTCATCAGGCGGGTGGCGGCATCAGAATGTGGCTGAGGCAGGTAGTTTGAACCCAGACCTGACGCCTAGGCATGGTAGATGTGAACATCCTGGCCGATCCACCCTGATACATCTTACAAAGGTCATCGTCTCACATTTTCCCGTGGACAAGACGGTTCTCCCTAGGGGTAACGATTGCCCCGCCGCACTGAACACCCCGCTCTGATGCCACACTACTGCCGGCAGGACAGCTTCTTCTCCACTGCAAACACGCAAGTTTCGGCCACACATCCAGTTTGGCTGCCCAGTAGATCCAGCGATCATCTAACGGGTTGGCATAGTGCAGTCCAAGAAGGCCCACAACCTGTTGGTTCATCAGGAATGCTTCACATGTCTCTGCTGCAGCTGCTGTGATGCCCTCCTCACTAGGCGGGTGAAGGAAGCAGCTCATTAGTGACTCCAGACTTAGTTACCTGCTGATGATCTGTACTGCTCATACCCCCCCACTCTCCCCAGCAAGCCGCCGGCAGTAAACGTGAGCGCTGAGGAACCCCCCGTCAGACCCTGTCAGAGGAGGGAACGATGCGCACATAGGCAGCGGCCAACTGATACGCGGATTTCCCTATAGTATTTGAGTTTGCTTCCCTCTCATAGCTGGAAAAAGGCTCCCATTTTGACCGTTAGCGAGGGTCCAATAGGGTGGAGAGCCAAAGTCATCCCTCTGACCGGATGCTGACTATTCGCGTCACTAGAGCCAGCGCAAATAAGCATAGCCTGCGGGACATCTAGCACAAGTGACTCCGAGGGCTGTCCCTGCCTCCCATTTCCACTGTATACTGACACGGTGCTTGGAGTCATCTGCCTCGTCTTCCTCATCCCATCCACCTCCTCCAGCTGCTCCTGGCTCCTCCTCCTTTGTCACCTGGAGAAAATCCACTCATTACACCAGACAATGCTCTGCTCCAATGTCCTCCTCCTCCTCCTCCTCCATGTCAGTCCCACCGACTCATGTGGCCCCGAGATTTAGTCGCCACATCTCAGTCCCCCTGCCCAGACAATTTTCAGCATCTGTTCCAGGACAATAGAAGCAGGTGGAATGACGGTTCTTCTCCCGTAGGTCCTGGCGACTGACAAAATAACCGTGGCCTCCTGAACGGCCTCACAAACGGCAGGTGTCACGCATGAGCTGCCACTGGCTGCCATCAAAGTTACACAGGGGAAACATCTGTCTGTCGCCTGGGGATCATCAACAAATCGTTAAAGGCCTTCTCCAGTTCATACATGTCGGTCCAACCATGTGCAGGCCTGGAATTCAGCGGGTGGAAACATCGCAATTTAGAGCGTGTTGGGGGAGGCCTTCTGCCGCTTGCAAAACTCGAGGAGGGGGTTCCTGGCCTGTTACGAATGGATAAAGTGCATGCAAACAGTTTTCCTGGCCATTTTCAGAATGTTCTGAAGAACGGTGGAAGACTTCAGGAACTTTTTACAACCAGATTGCAGCACGTGCGCCAGCAAAGGGCGCATGGACCATCCTCCTCGTGCAGGCGGACACCATGTTTCCTCCCATTGTCCGTCACCATGGTACCGATTTGCAGTTGGCGGCGGAGAAAGCCACACACCCACGATTCTTGCTGCATGACGCGGAGCATTTTCCTCCCCTGTGGTGACTTCGTTCGCCGAGGCAAGCTAGGTGTAAACTGCGTGACACCGCTGTGCCCTACACATGTGGTATGATGGGAGCAGTACTTGGAGGAGGCTGAGATGGTGGGAGGAGGTTGAGGAGGAGGAGGCGGACATTTGGCGCAGGAGCACAGGCTTTGACAACGTGGAGGAGAAAAGCGCGTCTCCTGTCCAAGTGTTGGTTTGCCTGGGCAGGAGAAGCACATTCACCAGTGGGCCGTAAAGGACATGTACAGCCACTGACCGTAGATACAGCTCCAGACGTCCGCGCAGCCGTGTCACCTTGGAACAAACACGATAAGCTCAGGACAGACCCACTTTCTTTCTTCATATTTATGAAGTGCCTGTACTGCCTTTTTGGAAAAAGAATTACGCTTGGAACTCCTCCATCTCGGCTCGGCACAAGCCATAGTTTTCTCGTGAATTGTGCAGAGTCCACCATTTGGAAAGGAGGGACTGCAGTACCAACAACTTGGACATGGAGCACGGTCAGCCTGCTGCACGTATAATGGTTGGACGCATACTGTTGTCACTTTAACAATCGCCTCTCTGAACGACTGCTGTCGCCAAAGTAGCGAGGAGCAGGAGCATCTGGACCGGTAGAGATGTCAAAGAGAAACAGCTGCCTTCTGCAGAGGTGGAGGAGCCCAGACCTCTGAAATGGCATGCGTGCCACTGCCTCCTTCGCCCCAGCTGCTGCTGCTGCAGCGGCAGGATGGACCACCACATCCTGAGCCACGTTTCTCCCCGGCCACCGAGATGGTGACGCTCATGTGTTGACGCAGTGGCCGTTGTGCCAAACGTTAGCTCCCTGGGCCCACGCTTCACTTTCTGCCCACAAGATTCTACATATACCCATATTCGGCTCCTCCGGTGTCTTAGCAAAGAACTGCCACAAACCGCCAAAGGAACGAGTAGCTGATTTTACCGCCACCTAGGCCCGCACTGAGTGACAACACCGCCGCCGCTGGCCAAGGCTCGCTTAGGCCCCTGTGCCGCTACTGTCCTTAGGACCTGCGAAGCGGTTTTCTACCCCGTGGCCGCTTGGCTCCCGACCTCACAACCCTGCTGCTACCCCTGCTGACTCACGTCCACACAACCCACTTGCAGGCTGGCTCCCGCTGCATGACTCGCAAGCTGACGCCACTCGTTCTCCTGACGAATGATGAACCCCTTGCTTCACCGGCTCCCAAGGTGCGGTCGGCCACAATCATCATCCTATTTGTGATTTCCATCGTCACTACTGTCCCAACACCGTGGTCTTGTAAGCGAGGCTGACCTCTCACCACATGACCTCGCATGCCAACGCTCCACATCATACATTTGCCGCCTACTGCAAGAAGCTGGGAAATTGGCCCCATTTCTTCGCTGCCAATAGCTGCTGACTCGCCCTCCTCAAATATGTTCATGCCCGCTATAATAGTGGCGCTGAGCCCAGACCACATAGTAAGTCCCTGGCTAGAGGGAACTGGATGGGACAGAGGCGGCTGTGACAGGTGAGGGCCGCTGACCCGCTCCCAAGGGCCATGCCCCAACTAAGTTTTTTGTGTCTGAGGTTCCCCGACCTTGGCTGGGGTTGTCAGTATGTCATCTGGGGAGGAAGAGGGATGACCTAGTCACCCAATCAAGAACCCTGGGTTTGCTGAACAACACACGGCCGCTAGGATGACATGGCAGTTTGTGGCCGTCACCGAGTGACCCCTGCTTGCGACGTCCCCGTTGCTGTGCTGCACCTGGGGCCCTGTTTCAGAAATGTTTGTGCCACTGCCACTCGCAGTTGCATAGCCTAGCCACCTCATCTGTCCTGACAAACTGGTTTGTTCTAATACCCTTGGATATAAATTGCGCTCCACAAAAGGCCAGGAATAAATTTTACCTTTGAATGTGTCGTTTACAAGCACTGTGTTTTTACTAAAATTGTAAAAGCACAAAAACAGGCTTAATTAACCTTCGCTATTGTGAATTATGCTACAAGAAAAATGTAATATTTCGGTGTTGAAAAAACGGTTTATTTATTTGTCAGGCACAGCCGCAAAACAACGCTTAATAACCCCTTGATGAAAATTGCGCAATAGAATTGAGCCACCACAAACTAGTAGCTTTGTAGCGTGTTACAATAGGCGTATTTTCTACGCCACACAAAAGATGAGAAAATTGTAATGAACCTTTGCTTTGAATTAAGGCTACCAAAAAAAAAATATATATTTGGCCCGTTGAAAAAGAACCGGTTTATTATTTAGGTCAGCACACCAGCAAAACAACGCTTAATTAACCCCTGGATGTAAATTGCTCCATAGAATTAAGCCACCACAAACTAGTAGCTTGTAGCTTTATTACAATGGCGTATTTATCAACGCAACACAACAAGAGATAAAATAGTAAATAACCTAAGCTTGTGAATTAGGATACCAAAAAAAATATATATATTTGAGCGTTGAACAAGACGTTTTATTTTGACAGCACACCAGCAAAACAACCTTAATTAACCCCTGGATGTAAATTGCGCAATAGAATTGAGCCAGACCCCAAACTAGTAGCTTTGTAAGCGTGTTACAATGGCGTATTTCTACCCGACACAACAAGAGATAACATTGGTAATTAACCTTTGCTTGTGAAAAAGGCTACCAAAAAAAAAATATTAGATATATTGGCTGATTGAAAAAGACGGTTTATTTTTGTCAGCACACCAGCAAAACACAACGCTTAATTAACCCCTGGATGTAAATTGCGCAATAGAATTGAGCCCTACCACAAACTAGTACTTTGTAGCGTGTTTACAATGGTGTGTCTTCTAACGCCACACAAGCAAAGAAGAAATAGTAATAGAACCTTTGCTTGTGAATTAGGCTACCAGAAAAAACTATATATATTTGGGCGTTGAAAAAGACGTTTGTTTTTGTCAGCACAACCACAAAACAACGCTTAATTAACCCCTGATGTCAATTCGCGCAATAGAATTGAGCCACCACAAACTAGTAGCCTTGTAGCGTGTTACAATGGGCGTACTTTTCTAACGCCACACAACAAGAGATAAAATTGTAATTAAACATTGCTTGTGAATTAGGCTACCAAAAAAAAAAAAAATATTTTGCGTTGAAAAAGAACGGTTTTATTCTTTGTCAGCACACCAGCAAAACAACGCTTAATTAACCCTGCAGCCTGGATGTAAATGGCGCAATGCTAATTCAAGCCCCACCAAACTAGTAGCTTTGTACGTATACAATGGGTATTTTCTACGCAACACAACAAGAGATAAAATTGTAATTAACCTTTGCTTGTGAATTAGGCTAACCAAAAAAAAAATATAAATATATGGGTGCGTTGAAAAAGACGTTTATTTTGTACACACCAGCAAAACAACGCTTAATTTAACACCCTGGATGTAAATTTGCGCAATAGAATTGAGTCCACCACAAACTAGTAGCTTTGTAGCGTGTTACAATGGATGGCGTAATTCTACGCCACACAACAGAGATAAAATTGTAAATAACCTTTGCTAGTGAATTAGGCTACCAAAAAAAAAATATATAAACTTTGGCGTTGAAAAAGACGTTTTTAATTTTGTCGCACCCAGCAAAACAACGCTTCAATTAACCTGGATGTAAATTGCGCATAGAATTGAGCCACCTCAAACCTAGTTATGCTTTGTAGCGTGTTACACATTGGTGTGTTTTCTACTGCCACACAACACGAGATAAAATTTAATTAACCTTTGCTTTGAAATTAGGCTACCAAAAAAATATATATATTTGGCGTTGAAAAAGACGGTTTATTTTAGTCAGCACCCCATCAAAACAACGCTTAATACACGATTACTTAACCCTGGAGTAAATAGCGCAATAAGAATTGAGACCACCACAAACTAGTAGCTTTGTAGCGTGTTACCATGGCGTATTTTTCTACCCACACAACAAGAGATAAAAAGCAAATTAACCTTTGTTGTGAATTAGCTACACAAAAAAAATATATATAATTGGGTTGAAAAAGACGGTTTTATATTTTTTTGTCAGCACAGCAGCAAAACAACGCAAATTAAACCCCTGGATGTAAATGCGCAATAGAATATAGCAGCCAAAATGAGTGTATTTGGATTGTACAAACGCGGTTTCTTTAAATGAATACAATCATGGAACTGGCTTCGAATCCACTTGATATTGAATAATATGCGCTGCAGTGGACGCACACTGGATTTCAGATCCAATACCCCAAAAATCAGAAATAGAACATTCAGAGAAACATCTCTGAGACAAGCTGAGACACCCCACAAAAATCGCTGGTAAAAATCAGTTCTTCAGAAAGGCTATCCCCGCAGCGCACCTTCCCTGTCATCAGTGAGAGGAGTGTGAGCTCCCAGCGGCGCGCTCGGTTTATTAGTGCGGTGACTCACGAATCCCCCCCGGCTTATTGGCTTCTCTTGCAATTTTCATGCAGGCTTCCCCCTTCTTCCTCCAGAGTGTTTTGCCCCATGTAACGCCATGTCCGCAGCCATTTTTATCAATAAAAAGCCACTTTTTCACCCGAAGTACCCCAAAGTTCGACTTCTTTTCCAAACCGAATTTTTCCCTGAAATTCTAAACAAAATTCCACTTCTTTAGAATCGATTCCCCATCTCAAATTCCATCCTTATTTTGTCTCCTCCCTGTTTCATTAGATTGTAAGCTCTCACGGGCAGGGTCCTCTTTCCTTCTGTATCTGATTGTTATTTAGTCAAAACATTGTACTTGTTCTGGTCTCTAGTCCTGGTTTCTTGAACCCCTTTGTTTATGCAGTGCTGTGGACTTAGTGATACTTAAAAATTAATAAATAGTAATAATCAATGCTATTTTGCTGTGGTGCTTGAAGAAGCTTCTACAAATCCAATGGACAGCTAGGATTAGCAACAAAGATGTTCTTCATCGCATAAAACCCAGAATTGCTCTTAAACATAAACTGATTTGTTCTGGTCATGTGTTGAATGAAAATTCACTAGAAAATGAGATGCTATCCAGAATGGTTAACGGTAAATAGAAACAGAAGAGACCATAGGCCCGTTGGTTGGATTGGATACTTTCAAGAATGACACAGAAATTAACATAAAGCAATTGAAAATAGCTGTGGAAAAAGGAAACTGGTGGAAAATGTTTACAGTATCCAAGGGTCGGGCATAAAATGAAAAAAAGAAAAAGATAGGGGGTTTTCTCACCCTTTTCACAGAGCCAAGGCCAGCTTTAAAATCACACATGGTGGTCAGACTATGGGCAGGGCTTAGCGTGATTGAAAACTCAATCTGTGTTTTATCTATTCCTTTTTAATACTTTTTAAAAACTCTTGCACTCATGTCAGGGTGTCAGGGGTGGAAAAACACTAAAGAGGGTTTTCTTAGCTAAATGGAAGCTTTTTTATAGATAGAGATAAATTCTTAGAGTGACCAAATGGCGGACTGAGGACTGACGGGAGCTTTGGCAATAAGGGAAAAAAGGAGCAGGAAAGATGGGGGGGAGAGTGGTTTAACCAGAAAAAAATTGTGTGCTTTTCGGGACTTTATAATGCAACTGAGATGGGGGGAGGGGCATGCTGGAGGTATGACGCACTTCAACGAATTACCATTTAGGTTTATTTAAAAGGGAAAACAGGCAAATTAGCTGGAAAAAGGGAAATCACTTTAAAAAATGGTTACCCGAGCAGAATTATCCTTAGAGCCATAAAGAAAAAGTGCTAAAACTATGAAACCCACATTTGAACAGGTTCTTGATTAAGGCCTATTTTAACTATAATACGTGCAAACAAAAATGGTGCCTTTGGGTGCAAAAAACTAAAATTTTTTCCCCCCGTATCACCATTTAGTCATTAATGGTGGAAAAGTGGTCTTAGTGTAATGTTATTTATTCAGTAAAAGTGCAATGGTATTATTCAGTCACTTTATGGTAGTGATGCAGTATGTAATCATGGTGTGACTTTTTTGGTTGTTCTATACTGTTGTCATCATTGGTAATATTGTCTTGACATATTGATTTGGTCAGTGCAATTATGGTGGTGTTAGTCACTATATGGTGACTATGTGGCGGTATTTTTTGTCCTTGTACATTGTGGTTAGTTATATTGGACTTGGTACACTTGTTTGGTCAGTAACATTATAGTGGTATTAGTCATATATTAGAGACATGCAGTAATGATGTGGCAGTATTTTTTGGCTCTTGTATTCATACTGCCATCAAAATAAATATAACATGTCAAATAAAGTATATGGTGTAAAGTCCAACAAAAACAAAACCCCAAAACAGTAGCACAATTGCGTTTTTTTCACCCATTCACCCCAAAAAGATCTTTTCATTTTTTTTTTAGAGGGAGGTGGATAGGGAGCTGATGCTTTGGATGTGTAAGTGACTAAAATTCTAATAGAGGCCCTGTCTATAACACTGAATGCTGCTACACTGCCCAATTTACCAACTGCTGCCTGTAAAACATGTCCCTCATATACTTTATATTACTAAGAAGCTACCTAAAGATGGCTATAAAAGATGTTACCCTTGACCACACAAATTCTCTCTCTCTTTGACTTTTATCTGACCAACTAAGTCTTCCCTCCCAAAGATCGTGGGATGGAGCTTCCCTCCATAGCTCTCTGGCCTTACCATTAGCTGGCACAAATCCAAGCCTTCACTATAGGGCAGCCAGCTAAGTGAATTACCAAAATAGTAAGACATTTTCAATTAAAAAAAAAAAAAAAAACACTTAAAAATTGCTTAATTTTGAATGTGGGATACAAATGAATACTAAAAGTTAGCTAAATATGAAATAAGAAATTCAGTTGATTATTGATAAAAACAATATAATCTAAAAGCAGTATCTAAGACAAGAAGATAAGCTGAGTGCTATGACTTTATATGATTTTGGGAAAGATTTTTGAGTAAAACAATGAATAAACCCTGACAGGACTCTCTGAACAGACAGTGGGTATCCTGATTAGCTTGCTCCCAATCATTTGCTAAGCTCCCATGTCATTGATAAGCTATAAACATGTAGGCAAAGATAAGCAAATAATTTTACCAAATACATTACTGTTCTGATTTTGCTTAAGAGTTAGAGCCGATCTTATCTCCTTCTTGTGTACACAAGCTTCCAAAAGTTACCGACCACCTCTCTTTGTTCTCATTGCACTCTCTGTTCTCATTGTCTGATCATGGGGACTTCATTCCCAGCTGTGTGTTATTAGCAGCACAGAAGTTTGTTTCTTTTTCTTACTGACAAATGTCAGGGTATGTTTAGACAATATATTTGTGTTCCGTATCTGTGTCAAGTTGGTAATTTAAGGGAAAAACATCAAAAGTCTGTTTCATCACTACATTCTTTTAAGATTCACATAGTTTGTTTTAAAGTTTTACTGCTATACATCCTATCGAAGTACAGATATCTCTCACACAGCTTTCCCTTTAGACAGATGCGTGTCCCGCTAACAGCAAAGATTCAAGGGCCCCCTCCTCCCCCCCCGAAATACAGAGGGGAGTTTGGGAATGGGATATCAGCAATGCTTCATCGAAAATCAAATTATAACTTTCTCTTAGCCCGCCATTAACCCAAACAGTATGATTAAAAAAAGTCATGTGATTAAAAAAGTTCTATTGGAAAGTAAATTACTGTGATTTAAATTAGATTTCATGTCCCAGCCAAAGGATGGGTATACTTCCGAGCTCCCCGGCTGTCGCAGCATAATAACAATTAATTTGGGGGGGGAATTTTAAATTTGGGTAAAAGAGTGGGAAAAAAGATAATTTCCCCCTGATTTAATCATCTTCATGGTGCCGGCTCCTAAAAGCCCAGGGGCCCTCCCCGGGGGGGGCTGATGCTTTACCGTAAAAGGGGCTCGTGGAACTGTCCGAAATTGGGGAGCCCGGGTTTAACCCATAAAGCGTAAGTTCGCTTTAATTTTTTTTTTTTAAAAATTTTACTTACCCTTCAAACAGCTAGTTAAATCTGGGTTTTCGTTGGTGTCGCCCCCTTTGGAGAACCCGGGGTAAGTGTTTAGGGGTGCCTCCAGGGTGTTTCTCTGGTACAAATTTTGCATCATAAACTATACCCCTTTTTAAAAAACCCAACAAATTTTTGCTTTTTTTGGGTTTTCTGTAAAGTTACCGTGACGGGTAGTGTATTTTTCCTTTCGGGATCAAAATTTCAGTGTAAAGGCCCGGAGTTTTGGGCTCCTGAAGGGAAAAAAAAATAGATATCAAAAAGGGTACATCCCCCAATAAGCGAACCCATGGAAACCGAACCTGTTTATAAGTTATATACAGTTATAAAAACCTAACCGTTATAAAACAATTTTATTTTTGACAGATGACTGAATTTCCTTTAAAGGAACCCCTAAAAAACAATAGCCAAAGCCTGGTTTTATTTATAAACAATGATTTTGAAGAGAAATGGGTTTAAAGAGTAAACCAAAAAACCTGTTACAGACAGAAGATCTTTGGGTTTTTGATAAAACCGTTATAAAAGAAAAATCCCGCCCTTTTTTGATAACCCGTTTTACAGATGGTATAGACAGAAAAATATTTGAGATTATCTGCTGAAACAGAAGAATTGATTAGGGTTTTGGTATTTTGGGGGTTAATCTCAACCCTTTCGCGTGTGTTAAATTTGGGTTTTGTTTTTTAAATTAGGAAAAAAACTGCATACAGGGTTTTAAATTTTTTTTTTCAAGCTACAAACACCTTGTTATCTTCACACAGATGATAAAAAATTTGGGTTTTGACAAAAAGCATCTGTTTTTAAAGGGGGGGTAGCTGCGGGGCCCCCATTTCTGAAAAATTATAGCACTCAGGGCCCCAAAAGGGGGATCAGTAGGTTTAAATTTAAAGAAAAATATAAAAATAAATATAGAACATTGAAGAAAAAAAATTAATGATTTCCTCTGGTAAAAGAGCCCTAAAAACCCCCGAAAATTTTCAACCTAGTAATGTGGGCGACAACCCGAAAGAAAAAAAACATTCTTGGGAAGGCAAAAAATACATTTTTAAAAAGAATGAAAAAAATTAAAAAGGAAATTTTAAGAATGCATATTTTTAAAAAGGATGAGCCCGCCGCCCTTTTCCAAAAATGGGGACTTTTCAAGTTTTGGGGGGACTGAAAGTCATCAAAAACCATTTCCCCTGAAATTGCATAGAGTGGGGGGGGAAACTACAACACTGACATACCTTTTATTACTTTAAAACCCCGCCCCTCCCGGGGATTTTTTCCTTCAAACTCCCTTTTCCAAAAAACCCCCAATTTTTTCCCCCGTAAACCATTTTTTTAAGTCCAAAAAATTCTTTTTATCCGAAAGGCAAAACCAAACCCCGCCCTTTAAAACTTCCACCTTTGGCCCCTATTTTAGTCCAACAAATCCAAAGAACCAGGGAAATTCCGGGTTGAAGTTGGGAAAACGCCATCTTGCTCCACCCAATTTCTTCCACCCCACCCTCCCCCCCGGCAAAACACTTGTACTGCTAAAAGTAAAAATTGATATGCAACTGTCGATGAAAAAGCCTTCCCGCACAACGCCCAAAATACAACCACCCCCCAACCAAATATAAACCCTTTTCTCACCCCGGGATCCCGAAACCTTCTAAAGAACCCCCCCTCCTATAAAACCCCCTTTTTTAATTTCATGATAACGAGTGGAAAAACGGGGAGGGGCACAAGTTGCCATTACTACAGGATTCCAGGACCCCCCATCTGCAAATTCCCAAAATTTAAAAGGGCTCCCATATTTTTTTCCTTTCTCACAACACACAGCTGCTGCTTTTAGAAAAGGGCCATTAAATCAGAAAACCCATTGACCTTCCTTTGGGGGGAAAATACACACCCCCGGGGGTAAAACATCAAACTCCACAACAAACTCCACCGTTGGGACAAAAAAACTCGTAACCCTAAGGTGAAAAACTCGACCCAAAAGTGTCCAAAACCCCTGAAAGGGGGGTTTCCTTAATTACCTCAAATTTTTGGGGCAGAAACCCCCACTCTTAATCTTTTGGGGGGAAAAAAGTAAAATTTTAGGGTACTATGGCAGTTTCAATTTCCTTTCAAAGGCCATCCCCCGGCATGTGGTGGCCAAAGCCACAAATTGTTCAATAAAGGGGGTAAAAAAAATACAGAAAACCTGTGATGAATTTTAGTTTTACGTTCTTTTGGGGTTCCTTTTTTCCCTTTATCCCTTATGAAATACAAACAACAGATTAAACCTTTTGCTACATTATCCATGCTATTTGGAAAACCCCCCTATAAAAACGAAACCCCTAACAAATTGTGTTTTTCCCGCGAAACAAAATAAACATAAAAAGTACTTGAATGTGGCCCAAGCAATAATTTTTTCCCAATTTTCTATCCATTTCCCCCCATTTCTTTTGCATCTTTGCGTTCCCACCAAAGGCAAAGGGGAAAAGGGCCCTACTAACCGTGGGAACGGGTTTTCGGGCCCGGTCCGGGCCACGGGCCGCGGTCCCCCACCCCTTCCCCATAATGGGCCCCCCCGCAGGACAAGGGCCCGCGGGCCGCACGGCCGGCCGCGGTGCCCCCCCCTCCCCCCCCTTTAAACCCGGCCCCGCCCCTTTCCCCCTTTCCCCGCCGGCCCAATGCCACGCTGCCCCCATAGCCGGCCCCGCGCTCGCCCTGTGAATTTAAAGGGCCCTGCCCGTAATTTTGGGGAAAAATTTCCGGCGCTGGTTTCCCAAAATAGGTGTTGCACCCCCGGGCACTTTTCCCCGCGGGGCTAAACGTTGCCCCGAGCCCTAGAGAAACTTTCCTTAAAGTTATTCCTGCCCCCCTTTTAAACCTTGTACAAAAGGGCCCTTTTGGCAAAGGGTTTTCCCACCCGAACCTCTGGCCGCCTGCCCGACTTTTGCCTTTTCCCAAACCCCAAAACCAAACCCCTTTCCCTTTACCTTCCCCTTTCCCACACTAAAGATTTTCGAAATAAAAGACCTTACCTTTCGCGCCCCTCGGGCCCCACCGCAAGCCAAATCACTTTAGGGGGGCATCGGTAAACCCCCACCCGCCAAGCCATCCCCTTTTGCGTGGCTCTGGTGAAAACCCCGGGGCTTTCTTTAAAATTCCGTTCCCTGGGTTGGGGTTAAAACCCCTTGCGGTGGTTTCCGGGGGACCCCCTACCCAGCCCCTCACAACCGCATACTTAGCACAAGCCCAATTCTTCCAGTACTGAAAAACGGATAGGGTACTTACAAAACCTATGGCCAAAAATTTTGAAAACCCCAAAATCTCTCCCTTACTCAAACCACTAACTCTCCCCAGAAAAACTTCACCCCTTTCTCAGGATAAATTCCCCCGTTCCCTTTCAAACTACACCCCAATTTCCCCCACCACCAGAACCAACTCTTTTAAGACTTAAAACCTAAACTTTGCAGCACCACCACCACCACCCTCAAACCCCCTCACCACTGGGTTAAATTTTTTTCTCCCGGGTTTTTACCTTCTCATCCAACGGCGCCAACCACAAAACCCCCGGAAACAACCCCAAACCAAATGCCTTTACACCCAAACAATTTTAATTTTCACTGAACCCCCAAAAACCAGACCCTAAGAAAAACCCTATGGCATTTTACTGGGCAACACCCCGATACAGAAACATATTCTTTCCCCTCTACCCCTTGGGAAAAAATTTTATACCATGTGGCCAACATTAAGGCGGGATTACTTTTGGGCCCATCATCAAATTACTCTACAAGAAAACAATGTTGTGGGCATCAGTAAACCCCTCACTGGGAGAGATCGTTTTCTGTCTTCATTTCTTTGGGCCAAGAAAAGTTGGCTAATTTTCCCAAGAAATCTTCAAAATTTTCACAAAATCCAACCCGAACCGTGGGGAATTTTTATCATCGGAAGGGCTGCTTTTATTCCGGGCCCCAAATTTTGAAATAAAAAAACAAAACTCAAGAATCCTTTTTTTCAAAAACGTTTTTAAAGGTCTTTCCCTTAAAAAACCAATTTTGGGGGTACTTTGAAAAATATTTCCCGCAGAATAAGCAAAGCTATCCGGAATCAACTTCCCTTTCCCTTTTCTAAGGCACAGACTGATTCATCCCAAAAGTTAAAGAAGGTTTCTAATGTGACCCTATTTTCAAGAGCTCCCCAAGGGGTCCCATAAACCACCCCAAAACCCCAAAATCAAAATTTAACCAATGCAAATTTTTCCCCGGGGATCCAAACCCACAACCCTATCAATAACGGTTCGTTTACCCCTTTTCCCGCCCCACACCCTGGGGGGACAAGCCGAACCCCCAGAAAACTTGTTTTTATTTCTTTCAACCGATCCGGACATTCATGAGGGATGCCCCCCGCTAAAAGCTTCCCTGCCCACAAAAGGAAATTTTCCCACCAATGACAGCAACTTTCCGCAATAAAACCCCCAAACATATAACAATTTCCAAAACCCCAGTTTTCAAGTTTTTTTGGGCTTCACCGTCAAAATTTAACCCAACCCCAAAAAAAAACAACGCAGACCACGGGTCCTACAATAAATAATCCTATTTAATGGGGCCTCAAGTTACCAACCTTAAAACCCAAAATCATACCAAAAAGCATATCCCCCAATACATCTTATTTTGCCTTTTTCCCCCCCTCAAAGACAAACCCCCTATCAAACCTCTCCAAAGGGTTCCGGGGAAAAACCCCCCTCTAAACCCTTTTCTCCCCAAAGCTTCAGAGAAAAACCCCCGGGTTAAACATTCCCGAAACCCGTTTGACCTTTAATCTTCCCAAAATTATTTGGGCCCCCAAATTCCCTTTTCCCTTAAGACACTGGGCAGTCAAATTTGGTTTCTGAAAAATACTGACATTCCCCAACCCCGGGCGCATACTTTCCCCCTGACTACATTTCAAAGCGTTGAAATGGATTGACGACCAAATCAACTCGCGAACCCACACCGGCCAAAATTGGGGCATCAATTTGGGCTCCCCCGTCAACTACTTTTCTCTCCCAAATTAAACCCCAAATAAAACTGTTTGGGAAACGTCCCTTTTAAAACCTTTAATGTAACTAAACAATATGATTCTTCCCCGGAATGCATTTGGACCCACAAATACTCCAATTTTTACATGAAGCTCTACAAGCCCGTCCCTGACTTCAAATTTTTTTATCCACATCAACAATACCTCCTGAACTTTGAAAACAAGTACCAACCTGAAGTTTTTTGGGCTAAAGGTCCCCGATGAATTTCCCCATCCTTCCATCTCACCTGTACAAAGTCCTTTTTGAAAAAAGGGTTCCACCCCCCCCCGCTTTCCTTTAATTTCCTTTTAAACAAGAACAAGAACAATCTCTAAAGTCACAAAATCATTAAAAATTCCTGGGTAATTGGGGGTTCCCCTCCCCCTCATTTCTCCTGCAAATTTCACCCCCCTTTCCCCGTTCACCCAAAAAAAAGTTATCCCTGGTGAACCTCCTTTTGGGTTCCCGGACTCAGGGGGCAGTCATTGCGGCAAAGGGGTTAAGAAACCCCACAGTCTAAGCCCCAATGGTGTTCTAAGAAAGTTGTAAACCTCGGACAATGCATATCAAAAAGGGTCCAAACACCTTAACCCCATGACCTGAAAAAAAAATGGAAGCTTTATTTCCTTTTTTCCACCAAAAAAAACAACCTTTAAGGGTTTTTAGGCCCCGTCCATACTAACTAAAAGGAAACCCAATTCCTCCAGTCTTATGCACAAATTTTATACAAATTTTTCCAAAAAAAATTAGTTCCCGCAATGAACTTTCACTTGAGGGATAAAAGTTTTTTCAAAAGGCCCGAAAAAAAACTTAAACCAAAAAGGGGCCCGGGTTCCCAGGGAAACCCGGACTAAAACACACCTTTTTTAAAATTGTTCCCATTTTGAAACTAGGCCAAGCTTCAGAAAACCGGGCACAAAAATATGGAAAAACTATGAGACCTTTTTGGGAAAAAAATTTTTTTGCAAGTTAGAAACCTTTTCAAAGGGCTGTCCCCTTTCTTTCCCCCAAGCTATCATTTCGCAAAAAATTTCTTCTTTGGGGAAAAAAAAAAAATCGAACATCTTTTGGGCCCTTTCCGGTCAATTTTTTGGCTCATCAGATCTACCAAAGGGGCCTTAAACAGGCGCAGCCCCCTCATCTCTTTAAACAAACGCCATCCTCCGTATACAATTCCCATTAAATGGGTTTTCCTGAATAATGTCACTTTTTAAGAAAATGTACAAAATCTCAAAACCCCGCCACTCCGCTTTCCCCTCCCCAAGGGGGAAAAAAAAGAAGAACATTTTACCCAACAGATAAAAACCAACTGCCCCGGGTAACCCTTCATGAATGTCTTTTAACAAATGGAGCGGGAAAAACCCCCCCCTCTTTCCCATGTCCCCCCCATATCCCCAAATTTGGGGGAGCCCAGACAAAGCTTCTTCGCAAAAAGGATTTCCCGAGATTTCGGGTGATCCCAAAGGGCGATTCCATACAGGATTTTGCTGTGGTTAACCCCTTGGGAAAAACCCCTGGAAACTTCATCTTTCCTTGGAGAATGCCCGCCCAAGAAGGGGAACTCCGTGCCCGTAAAGGAAGCGGGAAGCTCGCCAAGAGAAGACCCCGAACAAATCACCACTCAAACCCCACAATTAAATAGTAGCCTATTGGGTTTTGGGCCCGAATGACCCTTTCAAGGTTTCCCGACAGCTAGTAAACGCCCCCTCAAAATCCCAAAAAAGCCATTCAACTTTTGAAGGGATGCTCTCCGATTGCCACCCAAGTTGGCCCCTTTGGGAAAACTAAAGCCCCCCCTTGGGAAAATAGAGACAGTGGAAGTAAAGGCACCTACAGAGCAACTTGGGTGCAAAAGCCGCAGCTCCTTTTTCCCAAAATTTTCGAGAAGGAAAACAGGGGTGGCCCGTTAAAAGTGCTGACCAGACAGAGAAGAAAAAGAAGGGGAAAGAAAGAAGGAAAAAGAAGGTGAGAAGAAGAAAGAAAAGGGAAAAAATAAAAAGGGGGACAAGAAAGAAAAAAACCAAGGACCCAAATCATTGAATCCAGGTGTTAACCTGTTGAACAACTCAAACAAAAATGAACAAGCCCAAAGAAAGGAAAAGTTGGGGGGAATTGGGCAGAGAACACAAGTGGAAATTTTAGAGGAAAGGGCAACCCAAATTTTGGTTTTCCAAGGGGATTAAAATCCGCAGTATTACAAAATTTTTTTTTTGGGTTTCTACCCACAAGGAAAAAATAACCAAAACCAAAAAATTTCTTCAATCAATAAATATACCCAAACAACCCAAATCTTCTTTCCCACCCAAGTAGCCAAGCTAAAGTATTTTGAAATAAGCAATTTTTGTAACCCAAAGGGGGACTGATGGGCCAAAACCCCAAGGGAAACATTTGGGTAAACACTATAACCCCCTCCAGCAGATCCATAATTTAACAAAATTGGAAAATTTCCCAAGATTGGGAAAAATACAAAGAATTTTAGTATTTTTGGGGGAAAGTTTCAGGGGGGCCCAATTACCCCTTAAACCCCAAAAGACTGCCAGAAAAACCCCTTTAAAAAAATATTGACTGAGTTTAAAAAGCCGATTTTGGGGGTCCCGATTTTTAAATCGGAAACCCGCCCCTTTACTGCAGAAAAATAACAGAAAATAAATTTTGGAAACTAGTAGGTGCTGACCTCGGCCTCACACTCCCTACCATCCCGAAATTTACGGGAAAGTGGGAAAAAATGAAAAAGCCACTCCCGAAGAACAAAATTCTAAAGATTCCAAAAAAAACATTCTTCCCTTCCCCCCGGCCGGGGATCCTACCCAAATTCACTCTAAAACGGTCAAAATAAACCCCTTTTAACAGCCCACGGGCTCCCCTCAAAAAAAAAGTATTTCCCGGTCCACCCAATTAAAGGGGTGTTTTTTCCCCCAAAGCAAGTTGATGCAGGGGAAAATAGCCCCTTTTAAAAAAATTAAAATCCTTGTTAATGGGAAATTTAAAAATAATCCCTTCCATAGGTTCTCCTCCAAACCAGATCCAGACTTGATCAAAAACAAAATCTGGTGACTTTTTGTGCGGCAAAAACACGTCAGAGAAATTTTCTGGAAACCCAATTTGACCATACCAAGTCCTTTTGTCCCCCCAAACCCCAAAAAAATTTTAAGGGAAACCCACCTAGGTTTTACACACACTGCAAAAATTGGGTGCGACCCAAAAAGTCCCCAAACTTTCCCTACCTTTCATAAGGGTTTTTCCCAGTCCGGGTTGGTAAAAATGCAGAGGGCCAACCAAGGGGGGTTTTCCGATGAAATTTAAAACTAAGGAAAATCAGGTCAAGCGGGGGGTTTTTAAACACTTATCCCCAGATAACCCAAAGTACAAAAATGGACTTTTTGGGGAAATTACCCTCTATTGTAATCAACAGAGGTTTGATAATTACACCCCAGATGCCTTACAAGGTATTGGGTAACAATTAACCCCCACCTCTATCATTGGGCCCTTTCCCCGAATCAAGAGGGGTTTTGAGATTGTAAAAAAATCCATTGATCCTCTGCCAGGATTGCCTGAGGGGGCACCTGGGGGTCGTTTGGGCAAATTTTTATCCTTAAACCAAACAAAGGCTCTACAGGAGGCCCCCGGTTTTCTTTGGGTTTTTCCCCCCTTTGGGGCAAGCCTGGCATTGGGTTTAGTGGGTTTCAACACCCGCTCCAACCCTTTTTCCCCCCCGCTTCCCCAAGGAAGGACCTTACCCCCTTCTTTTCATTTAAAGGGGAAAAAGCATTTTAAAAAACAATCTTCCCCCGCCCTAGGGGGGGGCGTTAGAAAAAAGATTTTTGTTTTTTTTAGGGGGGGCTGTCAAGTTGGTAATTAAAAAAAAAACATCAAAAAATCTGTTTCATTTAAATAAAAATATTTTAAATTTGCTCATCCAAAAGTTTTTTTAAAAAGCTTTTACTGCTATAAAAACCTTTTTCCCAAGTATCAAAACTCTCACACAACTTTCCTTTTAACAGATCATTTTCCCGCTAAAACAAAGAATTTTAAGGCCTTCCCTCCCCCCCGATAATAAAGAGGAGAGTATGGGGAAAAGTTCCCAAAACAGCTAATGCTTTCCCTAGTACATGGGAAATATTAAATTGTCTCTTACGACCGCCAATTAAACCAACAAAGTTTTAAAAATAATCCTGGTTTTAAAAAATTAATTTGGGAAAAAAATTTTTCTGTATTAAAAATTCAGGGTTTTATGTCCCACCCAAAAGGGAAGGGGCAACTTTTTCGAGCCCCCGGGGCCGGGAGCAATAATAAAAATAAATTCGGGGGAGGGAAATTTAATTTTGGGAAAAAGGAAATGGAACAAAGATAATTTTCCCCCCACCTGATTTAATCATCTTGACAAACCCGTGCATGCCGATAAATGGGATTTGCTTCCCTTTTTGAAAAGGTTTTGCCTTCCGAGCATTCAATTTCAAGAAAAAAAAAATGTGCACTAGCTGGGCAGACTTCTCCTCCTTAAATTTTGGTATTTTTTCCCCCAGGCAAAAACCCCCCAAAAATTACATTTAAAACCCCCCCGAAAAATATGTTACTAAAAACTTTTTCACAAGGCATTATGGGAAAAGGACTGGAAAACTCACGCCCTTTTCCCATAGGTTTTAACAAACCTCAAATTTTCTTCTATTCACTTTAAATCTTTGAGAAGCAAAAAGGAATAATTTTCACCCCAAAATTTGGGCCCCTACCCTACGGGGTTTCGGGGTTTGGGGCCCCCCAAACAAAGGGAAGCAAGCGATAAAGGCTTTACGGTGGTTTGGCCAAAAAGATGGGTATAGGGGGGAACACTCCCTTATGGGGACACCATTAAGGTGTTTTAAAATGTTTTTTTTTTGCCCTTTTGGGCCCACTCCTTAGCATCTGCATATCAAAAAGGGAATTTTGGGGAAAAGGAGCCCGGGAAAACACCTAAAGGGGGCAGTTAACTTACCACTCCTTTCCCATAAAGCCTTTTATATGCAGAGGGTGATTAATTGGGGGAAAAAAGGGAAAACAAAACACACACACCCTTTAAATGGTGCCTCCATAAGGAGAAGTGTTCCCCTCCCCATACCCACCCTTGCCTCCCACCATCAACCCAAAATCGCTCTGCTCTACACTGAAAGAGGGCCAAAAACCCCCAAAACGCGTATGTAATGACAATATTGCTTTACAAAATTTTTCCTTTTTGGGTTCTCAAAGAATTTTGGGGAAAACAGAAGTAAATTGGGTTTTTTTTACAAACCCAAGAGGACGCATTTAGCTTCCAGCTCCTTTCCCATAATGCCTTGTGATTTTGCGATGGGGATTTGTGGGGTAAAAGGAAAAAAAAAAACACACACACCTTTAACTTTTGCTCCCTTTCCCTAAAGGGGAAAATGGGGTTTCCCCTCCTCATTTAAACCCCCTTTCCCCCACCATCAAAAACCAATTTTCGCTCTCTCTACACTGATGAGGGGGAAAACCCCCAAAACCCTATTGTAAGATCAATTTTTGGTTTTGACAAAATTTCCCTTTTTTTGGGTTCTCAAAAAGAAATTTAGGAAAACAAAGAAATTGGGAATTTGTTACAAAACCCATAGGGGCCCCAGTGAGCTTTCCACTCCTTTCCCATAAAGCCCCTTTTGAAAGGGAATTCTTTTGTATGGGCCCAAAAAGGGGAAAAAAAAAACACTAAAACACCCCAAAATGGTGCTTCCCCCAAAGGAAAAATGTTTTCCCTCCTCATAAAAATTCATTTTGTAAAGGGACGACCCAAACCAATTTTTTTATACTGCACTCATTTAAAATATTTTTCCCCTACTTTTTGAAAATTACACCCAAAAAACTGCCCAAAAAACACTGGTAAACAAAAACCCTTAACGCTTACAATAGCCTAATTTTTTTTCAGCCTTTTGTTACAAAATCTTCCAAAAACTCATTAGGAAAAAGGGAGGCCGAAATGCCCAAAAAAACCCGCCGTAAAACCACCCACACCTAACCAAAATTGAGACCCGAACTAACTGGGGCACAGCCCGGGTTTAAGAAACAACATGGAAAAAACCCCCCCTTTAAAAATCACAGTTAAAGATGGGGCGAATCATTCTAAAAGAAGTGGAAAAATTTGTTTAGAAAATTTTAGGAAAAAATTCGGGTTTTTGGAAAAAGAAGTCCCAAACTTTGGGGTCTTCCCGGGGGAAAACCCAAAGTGGCTTTTTAAATTTATAAAAAAGGCCGCAGGGACATGGGGTTACATGGGGGGAAAACCCCTCTGAGGAAAGGGCATAGCCCGCATAAAAATGTGGGAAAGATTAAAACCAAACAAGACCGGGATTTCTGTTACGTCACCCCGGGACTATATAAAGACCAGCGCCCCCCCGCGGGGGCTCACACTCCTCCACTTTAAATGACAGGGAAGGGGCTTTCTGCGGGTTTATAGCGTTTCTGAAAACTTTTTTTTACACAAAATTTTGTGGGGGTCTCACTTGTCTCAAGACCCGTTCCTGAATGTTTTTAAAATTTTTTGATTTTTTTTGGGTATTTATCGGGAAAACCAGGGGGCCCCAAAATCACTGCATATACATTCAAAATTTCCAAGGGGGGTCCAAAACCAGGTTCCCGTTGTATTTATTTTAAAAAAACAGCTTTTTTTTCAATACAAAAAAAAACCACCCTTTATTTTTGGGAGCTCAATTCTATTTCGCAATTTTACATCCAGGGGTTAAAATTTAAGGTTTTTGTTTGCTGGTTTTGCTGACAAAAATAAACCGTTCTTTTTCAACAACCCAAAAATATTAAATTTTTTTTTTTTTTACCTAATTCAAAAAGCAAAGTTAAATTTTAAAAAAATTTTTCTCTTGTTTTTGGCCCTAAAAAACCCCAAGTTTAAAACCCCTAAAAACTACTATTTTTTTGGGGGGGCTCAATTTTTAATTTCGCCCAAAATTTTCATCCAGGGGTTTTAATTTAAACGTTGGGTTTTGCTGGGGTTTCTGAAAAAATAAACCCTCTTTTTCCCAAAGGGCCCAAAAAATATATATTTTTTTGGGGACCTAAAATTCCCCAACAAAGGTTTAAATTTAAAAATTTTATCCTTGTTTTTGGGGTAAAAAAACACCAATTTTAAAACAGCCTTTTAAAAAAAAAAAAACTACAAATTTTTGTGTGGCCAATTCTATTGCGCAATTTTCATCCTTTTTTTAAACCCTTGTTTTTTCTGGGTTTTGGGTGACAAAAAAAAACCGTCTTTTTTCCCCAAAGGGCCAAAAAAATATTTTTTTTTTTGGTAACCTAATTTACAAGCAAAGGTTAAAATTAAAAATTTTATCACTTGGGTTTTTGGCTTTGAAAATACG
>JAODAL010012252.1:2500-96210 GCA_025379985.1 Phyllomedusa bahiana
AAATATATTTTAGAAAAAATCTTTCTCACAGAAGCAAAATGTCTGTGCAGCACAATCCTATCCTCTTGATTTGATTAAGGGTTTTTCCACGAAGTAAAATTGACGTGGGAAGCTTGCAAATGAAATAATAAACATTTTCACCATTAATTGTTATTAAAAATTCTGCACTGTTTTTGTCTTAGCTGCTCCTTTAGTGATCCATTTGTTTACAGCTCGTCTCCAGGGGATACGACCAGGGCTGTGAGCTCCTCACTCCTGGTCGCACATGCTCAGACATCACTTCTCCTCTCAGGCAGCTACTGAGTGTTCAACCCCCAGGTGCTGTCATTCTACTCCCGTCCTCTGTGCTCCTTAGTAATTAATCAAACAGTGCAAATAAATTTAAAAAAGAAACCTCAATGAGGTATGTGCATTGATAAAGAGAAATAAAATCCACAGGTTTGGTTCCTGCAGGGATTTGAACCTAGGATCCTTGTGCCTGGAAGCGAAAACTTTACCTCTCAGCTACTCACAATGCTTCACATAAACAGACCTTTCTTTCATTAGAGAGAGAAAAGGCCTGGTGATGTCATCCTGCTGGGTCACATGATATGCAATTCAAACAAATCACACACGCCCCCTTCTGAGCACACAGAGCTGAAGAGTTGGATGCAGGAGGTATGAAATGAGATTGTGGCAAAACCCTTTTAAGTGTAGGTTTCTCAGCCTATAACCCCTTTATGACTTGGCTCCTGTCACATGAGGCTCTCAACTCACCAACATAAGCGGTCAGGTCACTGCTTCCCACAAGATCAGCACACTCCCCTCCTTCTGCTGCCGTCATATCAATCATCTTATTAATTGTGGGTCTATTAAACTCATTTCACAATACCTTCCTTGTTATGTGCCACCCTAATTTTATTAGTGTAATTAAAAAGTTACTTCCTCCAACAAAGTCAGCACAGTCCTCTTCTGCTGCTGACCTCATTCATGTGGTCTGATTACCTGTTGGTTCCTAAACCTTTGGTGCAGTTCTACCTTTATTATGGTAATTGCTGAGTGTATCAGTCACTGCCTTCTACAAGATCAGATCACTCCTCTCCTTCTGCTGCTCTCATTCCTATGATTTCATTTGATGTACTCTGTGTTATCGTGGCTACAAAATTACACTGCATTTTTCAGTCTTCAGAATGATGCCAGGAAGTTAGGAAGAAGTGAAAGAGTTAGGGAGAAAGAGAAAGAAGGATGATAAAAACAGTAGAAAGAGGTGGTAAGGGAGACGGAAGTAAATAAGGATGGGGGGGAAGGAGAGGAGGGAGGAAGTGAGGGAGATAAGAAAGAAGGATAAACAGGATGAAACTGAGGTGGGGTAGGGGATAGTAGGGTGGGATCGAAAATCGGAAGGAAGTGGGGTTGCAGATTTGGGTCGATGTTAAAGGGGTTTTACCACAATAGAAAATGATGGCATATAGCAAGGATATGTCATCATTGTCTGATAGGTGCAGGTCTCACCTCTAGGATCTGCTCCTATCTCTGGAATGGGCCCCGGAACGTCACAGCGCAGGCTAGAAAGCTAGTCACACTTTCGCGGTTATTCTCCATACAGTTCTATGGGAGTTCCGGGCAGAGCCAAACACATCGCTTGGCTGTAATTGGAACTCCCATACAACAGAACGGAGAGTAACCGCAAAAGTGCGACTGACTTTCTAGTCTGTGCTTTAACTTTCTGGGGCCCATTCCAGAGATAGGAGCGGGTCTCAGTGTGGGAGCTGCACCTATCAGGCAATGATGGCAAATCCTAGCAATATGTCATCATTTTCTATCATGATGAAACCCCTTTCAATTTTGATTCAATTGGGATTGGCCAAAATCTAATTTTGACATAAATCGTCAAAATATGAACCCTTAATTTAAGTTGGGATCAAAGGTTTCTGTGGGATCATCAGGGCTAAATTACCATCAAAGGGGTTTTGCCACCAAGTAAAATTGACGTGAAAGCTTGCAAATGAAATAACAAACATTTTCACCATTCATTAATATTACAAATTCTGCACCGTTTTTGCTGTAGCTGCTCCTTTAGCGATCCTTTGTTTACAGCTCATCTCCAGGGGATACGACCAGGGCTGAGAGCTCCTCAGTCCTGGTCGCACATGCTCAGACATCACCTCTCCTTTCAGGCAGCTACTGAGTGTTCAAACCCCAGGTGCTGTCATTCTACTCCTGTCCTTTGTACTCCTTAGTACTTAGTCAAATCCTGCAAATAAATAAAAATGGAACCTCAATCAGGTTTGTGCATTGATACAGAGAAAAAAAAAAAACAACACCACAGGATTGGTTTCTGCAGGGATTTGAACCTAGGACCCTTGAGGCGAAAACTTTACCTCTCAGATACTCACAATGCTTTACATAAACAGACCTTTCTGTGACTACAGAGAGGAAAGGCCTGGTGATGTCATCCTGCTGGGTCACATAATCTGCAATTCAAACAAATTACACACGCCCCCTTCTGAGCACACATTGCTGAAGAGCTGGATGCAGGAGGTATGAAAGGAGATCGTGGCAAAACCCCTTTAAGTGTAGGTTTCTCAGCCTATAACCCCTTTATGACTTGGCTCCTGTCACATGAGGCTCTCAACTCACCAACATGAGCGGTCAGGTCACTGCTTCCCACAAGATCAGCACACTCCCCTCCTTCTGCTGCCGTCATATCAATCATCTTATTAATTGTGGGTCTATTAAACTCATTTCACAATACCTTATTTGTTATGTGCCGCCCTCATTTTATTAATTTAATTAAAAAGTTACTTCCTCCAACAAAGTCAGCACAGTCCTCTTCTGCTGCTGACCTCATTCATGTGGTCTGATCACCTGTTGGTTCCTAAGCCTTTGGTAGTTCTACCTTTATTATGGTAATTGTTGAGTGTATGGGTCACTGCCTACTACAAGATCAGATCACTCCTCTCCTTCTGCTGCTCTCATTCCTATGATTTCATTTGATGTACTCTGTGTTATTTTGGCTACAAAATTACACTGCATTTTTCAGTCTTCAGAATGATGCCAGGAAGTTAGGAAGAAGTGAAAGAGTTAGGGAGAAAGAGAAAGGAGGATGATAGAAAGGGGGAGAAGTGGTAAGGGAGATGGAAGTAAATAAGGCTGGGGGGGAGGAGAGGAGGGAGGAAGTGAGGGAGATCAGGAAGAAGGATAAACAGGATGAAAGTCAGGTGGGGTACAGGATACTAGGGTGGGATCGAAAATCGGAAGGAAGTAGAGTTGCAGATTTGGTTAAAGGGGTTTTACCACAATAAAAAATGATGGCATATAGCAAGGATCATTGTCTAAGAGGTGCGGGTCCCACCTCTAGGATCTGCTCCTATCTTGGGAATGGGCACCTGAAAGTCACAGTGCAGACTAGACAGCTAGTCGCACTTCCACTGTTACTCTCCATACAGTTCCGGGCAGAGCAAAACACATCGCTTGGCTGTACTTGGAACTCCCATACAACAAAATGGAGAATAACCGCGAAAGTGTGACTGACTTTCTAGTCTGCGCTGTGACTTTCTGGGGCCCATTCCAGGGATAGGAGCGGGTCCCAGTATGGGACCTGCACCTATCAGACAATGATGATATGTCCTAGCGATATGTCATAATTTTCTATCATGGTGAATCCCCTTTCAATTATGATTCAATTGGGATTGACCAAAATCTAATTTTGATATAAATCATCAAAATATTAACCCTTAATTTAAGTTGGGATCAAAGGTTTATGTGGGATCGTCAGGGCAAAATTACCATTACGTGCAGCTAAAATTGCAGAAAAAGGAAGGAAGGGAGGAAGGAAGGAAGGAAGGAAGGAAGGAAGGGAGGGAAGGAAGGAAGGAAGGAGGGATATAGGAAGGTAGAGAAGGAAGGAGGGAAGGAAGGAAGCCAGGAAGGAGGGATGGAAGGAAGGAAGGAAGGAAGAAGGGAGGGAGGATAGAGAGGGAGGGATAAAGGAAGGAAGGAAGGAGGAGGAGAGAAGGAAGGGAGGAGGGAGGGTAAGAAGGATGAGGGAAGGGAGAAAGGAAGGAAGGAGTAGGGAAGGAAGAGAGGGAGGGAGACAATGAAAGAAGGAGGAGTGAAGGAAGGAAGGAGGAGGAGGAAAGGAGTAGGGAAGGAAGAAGGAAGGAAAGAAGGAAGGAAAGAAGGAAGGAAGAAGGAAGGGAAGGAGGGAGGGAGGAAAGAAATAAGGAAGGAATGCAGGAAGGAAGGAAGGAATGCAGGAAGGAAGGAAGGAGGGAGGGAAGGAAAGAAGGAAGGAAGGAAGAAGGGAGGGAGGCTAGAGAGGGAGGGATAAAGGAAGGAAGGAAGGAGGAGTAGGGAAGAAGGAAGGAGAAGGAAGGAAGGGAGGAGGGAGGGTAAGAAGGATGAGGGAAGGGAGAAAGGAAGGAAGGAGTAGGAAAGGAAGAGAGGGAAGGAGACAATGAAGGAAGGAGGAGGGAAGGAAGGAAGGAGGAGGAGGAAAGGAGTAGGGAAGGAAGAAGGAAGGAAAGAAGGAAGGAAGAAGGAAGCGAGGGGAAGGAGGGAGGGAGGAAGGAAGGAAGGACAGAAGGAAGGAAGGAAGGACAGAAGGAAGGAAGGAAGGAATGAAGGAAGGAAGGAAGGATGAGGGAAGGGAGGAAATAAGGAAGGAGTAGGGAAGGAAGGGAAGGAGGGAGGCGATGAAGGAAGGAAGGAGGAAGGAAGGAGGGATAGAAGGGGAAGAAGGATGAAGGGAGGGAGTGAGGAAGGAAGGGTGGGAGGCAAGGAAGTAAGGGAGGAGGAGGAGGGAAGGAAGGAAGGAAGGATGGAAGTTCTAAACTATTAATCCAAAGCTATGGCTATATTTTAATTATTTTAATATAAGAATGTGAGGTGCTGTCTTCCTCTACACTTTACCCTATATATAGTTTTATGTCATATATAGATTGGAAAAGGAATCAATTCTAAGGATCCTCTTTAAACTTGCTTGTAATAATACTGGTAAAGGCAAAGAACATTCTTATTCTCATGAACCCACTATGATGTTCTGATCCACATATGTCAGCTGTAGATTTTTCTATACCGTGCCGCAGTACAGTACATGAATGCTCTGCTGGTTGTAAAAAAAATCAGTCGGTCTGATGTCATTGTAGAGCAATGTGTATCCAAGTTAAAGATTTTTTACCTGAATCTGAGACACATTAAATTTTAGAGGAAATAGTTTTCTGGATAAGAGGACTCTATCACCATGTACTGGATGCAGTATCACACATTAACGCTGTTTATAACAACATAAAACACTATTGAAGGAAATCGCTCTTTATGATGTCCCGTAAATCCATCTCTTTTTATTATGTAGCGTTTCATATAGATGAAGCCAAAAACTACAGTCTGCACACTTTTTAGCTGTCATCCAAAGCCACACTGTCACTTCACTGTCACATCCAATCTATATTTTTACTAATATTAACTGCATTTAGATTGTCGTTATTTGATTCATGCTTGTTCTATGGCACCAACATATTCAGCAATAGCTGTACAGAGCTCTCAAAGACACTACAGCAAAGTGCATAGGAATTTATCAATATATTTTCGGACTATGAGAGGAAGCCTGTGCAAACGTGTGGAAAACATACAGGAGCAACTCCATGCAGATGTTGCCTTTGATAGGATTCAAATCTAGGAACCCAGTGCTCATCATGAGCTTCCAATTATGACATACGTACAATAACATCTTAAATTTGTTGCTGACCGCATGTTAACTACTGTGTACTTGGCCAGGAGTTGGCTGTATAACTCTATATGGATGTTCTGGGACTAATTGTGCAGCTGTGTGAGTGGAGAGTAGGCTGTCAGTGGCATCTTGACTCCACTGGGAGGGCAGGGACACATTATTACCATCCCTGCCTTCCCAATTGTTATATGTTCAATGAGCACTATGTATACAGAATAGCAGGAGTCCTCTTGGCTTCCTGCTTCACGGTGCTGGCCCTTTTGTTACCGTCAGGACAGTAGCTTTAGATGCTGCTGGTTCTTAAAATGCTATAATGGGGGCTAATATACCATAAATCAGAAGAAAAAAAAAAAACGTATGTAAAAAAATCCCCCAGAGGTCATTTTCTGACCTTATGTGGAGCCCAATATGTAAAATGAAATTGAATTAAATAAAAGCAAAAAAGAAAACACAAATAAAATATTATTAAACAAAAACATTAACAGCCCAAGCCTAAAACTTCTAGATCCCTCCCTGATAACCTTAAGAAATTCTATCACCTGCATATAAGTGTCTGTGTTGGAAAAATGACTCAAATCTTAATTTAGTGCCACTTTTGCTGCTGGATAAATAAATACATATGAAAAATATACATTTTTTGGTTTCTACTTTTTCCCATATAGAAAAAAAATAAATAAAAATAAAGCCTAATGTAACACAGAAAAAAAGCAAAAAAACAATAGTAGAATAGCCAAGTTCAAGAAAGTATAATAGCGATCAAACTCTTATGTACTAAGGGAAAGGAAGTCTGCCTGGTCAGGAAGGGGGGAACCGGACTGGTCAGGAACTGGTTAAAGACCACAATTCATCATTTGCCCTGGGCTGAGTGAAGCAGGGCCTCAGTTGTATGATGATTGCCAGGACCCTGCTGTAATGGGTAGGACTGGGGATATCTCAGATCCAAACTGTTTAAACCCTTATATTCACTGTGAATAGTGACCATGGCATCTAAGTGGTTTCAGAAGGGGATGGTTCCTTCTCTCACCCCATTGCCAAACCCTGTGATGTGTTTGCAGGAAGCCAATGAGTTATCATGGTAGCAGGTGGCCTAATGAAGGCCCTTATGTCTGACTTCAGTCTGTGCTTTTTATATGCAAGGGGTATTGCCCAATAAGATGCCTGGCAGTTTTATTCCAACAGGCACAGTATAATGCACTATATAAACTATGTGGTGTATTATATGAGCAATCAAATGATTGCTTGTTTAAGTGGGACTAAAGAATACTACAAATAAAACATAAAAAAATCCCAAGTAAAATAAAAATAAAAGTTTTTCCCTTACAAAATTTAACTATTGGAAAAAAAATGTATGTACCATAAAATTGTGCCCAAATAAAAACTTTTTCCTGAAAAATCCAAACCCTCATATGGCTACGTTGATGGAAAAATAATAAAATTATAGTAATAAAGTCTCTGCATTGCTTTGTATAAGAAACATGTCCAGCGGCCTGAAGACCAACATCTACAACAAGGGTAATAGAGAGCTATTCCTGAACTGCCGGAGACAAATGGTAGGGCATGCACCAGCCGGCAGTGGGGATGCCAACAAAATTTGGGCTACAGTGTTTAGATGCAACTGTACATCCAAAATGTGAGTGCCGTTATCAGAGGGGAAGTCAAAAAGATAAACCAGGGAGTCAGGTAAATAGGGGAGGTTACAAATAAATAAAAAATAGAAAAAACAAATATATATGGCAATTTTATGCATTTTAATGTATGTTTATGTATTTTTTCCTTAAATTGGGTTTGTATATTTATGTGTACATATATACACACTCAATTTAAGGGGCAAAAAATACATAAAATTGTCACAAATTGCATGTAAGTAGGTAGGAAAAAAATTATGGTATTGCTCATTTTCATCTGCCTCCTTGTCTAAATCTATTCATGGTTTTGACTTCAGAAAGGTGATTGTTTGAACTCTAAGAAAACACATGCATTTTTTTAATGCAACTGTATATAGAATTAAATTTGGAACAAAGAAGAAATCTCAGCTCATAAAAACATATATATATATATATATATATATATATATATATATATATATATATATATTATATATATATTATATATATAATATATATATATATTATATATATATATAATTACTGTATTTATTTCTGGTGCCCTACAGCTGAAATCCTGCTGCACTAGAAGGATAGAATCGTCTTCCAGGTTGTTTAACCCCTTAAGTACCATAGTCAATAGCTACCTCATTATCTAATTGGTTAGACAGGAGGACCATGCAGGTTCAGCCAAACCACCAAAATTGTGGTGGTTTGGCTGACATTTATGTAATGCAAATGGGCAGCTAAAGTATTACATTTCCCTTTAGCATCACCATCAGTCAATTTATTTTACAGTTAGGAGGGCTTTCTATGTAATGCACAGGCATATTGGGTTCTTCAAAGTGAAGGAGGTACTTTGTAGCTCCTCCTTACCTTACCTTTCCTAACCTTGGTTGGTAGTTCACCAGATTTGATGGCAAGATGCAACATGTTGGGCTATTACTTACATCAAAATGACAGACACCAACCAAGGAATGTGACGGGCCCTATTAACCACTAGGGCCCTTTATAGGGCCAGTGAATATAAGTGGTTCCACTGACCCTATAAGTCAGTGGGAGCCACTGGACACTGTTAGCATCCATCATTTAGCAGCACTGACATTATAGCTATTGTTTCTGTAACAAAGCCTAATATATGAAGGTCTTGAATGCAGAATATTCTTCTATCAACCTAACAGGGTTTCCTCACCATGCTGTTTAACTAAGTCTCAAGCAGTCTCTGCTTCATCAGGCTGTGGGTGGGTCTATTGCAGTTATTAGCTTATTTGGCTCCCCTATAACTAGCTGAGACATTACAGTGACAAAAGATAATGAGTAACCAGACTAACCTGTGTGTACTCAGAGCAGATAAAATCTTTCTATTCTTATTACCAACGTAAAATCAAAAGAAGAAAATAACATAATTAGAAAAAGTCTTCATGTACTTGTCCCTACATGTTGACAGCTAATTTCTGTAGTAAAAAAACAAACCTTTAAGATTCCCTAATAGTTATTTATCAAAATGTTTTTTAAGAACTAGACAACCCTCTTAGACTGTACTAGAAGATTAAGGGTGACATGTATGAACACAGGCACATTGAGGTGAGTAGTTGAGTCTCATTTTCAGTGTATAATGCACCTGATGTATGAAAGTGGTTTTTGTGCACTCAAAATGGTGTGTAGAGTTCGATGCTCCTCGCCTGTGTGTTTGGCACATTATGGAACTTAGGCGCATAAGTAATGCACCAAACATGTATAAAGGCTATAGATAGGCTGGAAATAAGAGAAAAGTCATTAGAATAGCATATCAGTGATAGAAACTATGGTGCTGATCCTGCATGGAGGACCACAGGTCCCAGCAAGACCTGTGCTGTGCTGGCTCTTGTTGTATGTAGAATAAAGGGTGAGAGCAGCAAAAATAAATTTTAAATTTAATGTAGTAAAAATTTAAAATATATAAATCTGAGCAACACAATCAGTGGTTATTTAATGTAAAATTTGTTTTAGATTCTATTGATTTTAAAAACATTTTATAAGAGATATTTTTATATTTTGGGGATATTATATATCTTATATTAATTTAAATGATCATATTTTTCATAAATAGTTAGATTTTATACAGTTTGCTAATTATACTAAATTACTTTTTTTTTATTGCACTGGTGTAAGTTGAGAAATATTAGATATTTTTGCACCTTACAGCAAATCTAGCTCCACTTTGACTCCTCAGGCTCAGTCGGAGCAGTAATCCGCCTATTTCTGCCGGACCACATTCATAGGTGTGTCTAATATTATGAATGTGGTGCGACGCGCCTCCAAAATGCCCCCTCATGTTAGGCGCATTAGAAAGTGTCGAGTCTATACGAGCAATGCGCCTAACACAATTATTAGGTGCATTAGACATCGTAGCCGGCTCACTTAGGTGCATTGTACGCCAGAAAAAGGGTGAAAAACCATTTCATACCTGTCGCCCAAAGTTGTTTTGTGGGTGCTAGAAGCAACAGGACCAATTTCTGTGCTAACACCCATGGAGAGTATGTCTCTGCAGGCTACATAATGTAGGAGCTATGTAACAGCCTTCTCTTTACCTTTTGGTCCATTTAAAGACATCAAGATTTATCAGGTTTAAACATCAGGTTCATGTTCCACTCTCCATAATTCACCTTATGACTCGTGATGTTGGCAATGTTGTGCATGAAATATTCTACTCTATGGCAATGCTCTGAAATGGGCATGAGGTGCCGAGACTAAATCTGATGTTTCATGATGACAAATGATGATGTTCCTAAAGGGATGAGCTTGGAATGTGAAGGATTTGTATTTATCTTCTTGTAGTCATAGCGCTATAAGGGGACTCGTGTTCCTCAATGATCAGTCATCCTTCACACTGTTGTTCTGACCACATTTAGGGAAAGTAACGTGAAGAGCTTATCTGAGGACTTGTTCCATTTCCATTATATCAGTCGCTGCTCTTCAGTTTGTCAAGGTCATACCTGAAACTTCTCTGCTTGCATTGATGAATATTAGATTCAACTGTTACTCTGTTATCTCGGTGCTATAATCTTTGCTGATGTTCTTCTCCAAATGGACATCTTATGTGTCTTTGTTGACCATCCCATATTAATAATGCCTGGTTATTATCCACTGAATTTAGGAGATTGGTGCAAAGTTACGTCCAAAGGAAAAGACTTATTTAAAATACAAGAAAACTGAAAAAAAAAAACGATTGTGATAAATAGGAAGATAATTATTGAGTATGATTATAGTTGGGGTGAAAAAAGCAGTTTACTGACAATGTACTGGGGGCTTCATGTGACATCTGGGATCCTTCTGGCCACCACAGGGGGCAGGAATAGGGCCCCGTTCCATTTAACCAATGTTCCATACCCACATTTTTTCTCTTACCCTATGCCAAACTATAATCTTAAATTGGGGTTAGGGTTTTTGAGGAGCTTTAGGAGATAATTTATTATTCTGATGGTCTTCCAGTATGGGGTCACCTCCGGGTACCTCAAGCATAGCCCCAATGCTATGGGACATCGGACATCACAGCAAAGTCAGGCTTCACTGCCAGATTTGAGCATTAAATGCTCTGAAACTGCCTCATCTTACAGAATAAGGGACACAGCGCTAGAAACAGCAGGTCTGTCACTAGCTTGTGCTGTCCTCAGCAATTGGGGCATAAACTGTGACAGATTAGCTTTAAATGTTTAAATTCCAGTGGAACATTCGTGACTTATAAGTCTCCAAAAAGGGCAATACACTACGTGGAAATCCCTAAAGAAGCATTTATGCTATCTATCATACATGAAAAAACTTTGAGACTCTCGGTTCACATATTTTGATCAAAAGATGTTTGAGCTGCCCACGACTTTCAACGTGATCTCAAAATCGGGCAGTCCTATGCTATCTTTACCTCTCAATCGAGCCAATCAGGCCTCTCATTGGGTCACCGACCTCCATTATTCAGAGAGAAAAAATAAAAAAACACCCAACCTGCAAGCTGCCCTTCTTATGACAGCCTGTGAGAGTGGGCGGGGACAGAAACCCAAAATGGAAGCACTTTTTGCAGTAGTGTGCCGCTGGCGGCGGTCTGTGTGTGTACATATATATATATATATATATATATATATGTGTGCTGCAGCCCTGCCAGTGGAACCCAGGTTTGCATACGTTTTTTCAGAAATTTTTTTTGTGTGCAGAAACATACGTTATACTTGGTGTACATTGATTTTAACCTATATGGGAAGGAAGGGGTGCTTCCATTTTGGGTTTCTGTCCCCGCCCACTCTCACAGGCTGTCATAAGAAGGGCAGCTTGCAGGTTGGGTGTTTTTTTATTTTTTCTCTCTGAATAATGGAGGTCAGTGACCCAGTGAGAGGCCTGATTGGCTCGATTGAGAGGTAAAGATAGCATAGGACTGCCCGATTTTGAGATCACGTTGAAAGTCGTGGGCAGCTTAAACATCTTTTGATCAAAATATGTGAACCGAGAGTCTCAAAGTTTTTTCTTATAAGTCTCCATTCACTTTTATGGTGTCTCTTACTAAGGTGAAACCTTAAGGGTATGTTCACACGGCTGTTTTCGGAACGGTTTTCAGAGCATTTCTGCTCCCAAAACAGAATCAAAAAAGCTTCCGAAAGGACCTAGTTCATTTTCATTGATTTCTATGTAAAACAGCATTGTTGTTCACACACGAAGGGGTTTTTACACATGTTGTAGAAGTCTCTTTGGACGCTGTTTTGGGTGCTGAAAAATAAGTGTCATGTCAATTCTTGATGCGTTTTCAGTGCTGAAAATCTCTATAGGAATCAATGGAAAGTTTCAAAACCTCGCCCAGAACCTCGATACGTTTTAGACGCATTTCTTGGCGCGTTTTTGACGCGTTTTTGGAGTGTTTTCCGTTGCGCTTTTTGCCCTGGCTATTAATTTGCATGGGTGAAAAGTGTTGAAAACCTCGTCCAAAACCTCACAAAAAAACCTTGTCCAAAAACGCATCAAAGACCTCTTCTTAAGAAGCGCGTTTAAGATGGTTTTGATGCTATTTTGGGTGCTGAAAAAGAAGTGTCATGTCAATTCTTGATGCGTTTTCAGTGCTGAAAATCCCTAAGGGAATCAATGGAAAGTTTCAAAACCTCGTGCAAAACCTTGATACATTTTAGACGCATTTCTTTGTGCGTTTTTGACACGTTTTTGGAGTGTTTTTCGGTGCGGTTTTTGCCCTGGCTATTAACTTGTATGGGTGAAATCAGTGTTGAAAACCTCATCCAAAACCTCACAAAAAAAACCTTGTCCAAAAAAGCGTCAAAAACCTCTTCTTAAGAAGTGCATTTAAGATGCTTTTGATGCTGTTTTGGGCACAGAAAAATCAGCGTCCAAATAACGCCCAAATAAGCCATGTGAGCATACCGTAACACTTACTGTACTCCTGGAACATTGTTCCTACTTTAAAAGTTTGCTGCTTATTTTCATCATAATACAATAATTCCATTAGCACATTTTTCTCTCTGTAAATCCCATCATAGATTTACTAATAAATTATCAAAACTGTCTTACAATCTTCAAAGCTTAATAGTCTTAAGACCCAGTCTGGTTTAATGTTATTTGCCCCCTCTAAAGAAAAGGTCGCCTTCTCTCTCTGATAATTTAATTGGGGATTATTGAAGAACATTCAAGATATCTTAATAATCATTCAAATTAAAATTAACAAGAATTGTCATCCTTTAACATTGACCATAAGCCTTAAATCATGATGAAACGCCTTTAGAAACTGGCAAAGAATTATATTACTCTCCAAAAATAAAAATTGGCACGCATCTTGAGGGAAAAAAAAAAAAGCACAAGCCCAGCAAATCTGCTCTTGCCGGCCTCTGCTTTTTCCAAAGGCGAATATGTTACTCTTTTATAAATTGCTTTAAAAGGGTTTGAATTGTCCAAATTGAGCATTGATTACATTTAAATGATGTGTCTAAGCATCAACATAGGGATTTTCTTGCAAGACGCTGACATTAATTTAATTGTAAGGTATATATCTTCCATCCTCGCGCGGTCGAATGAATCATTATGAGCATCTAACTAGCATATGTGGGGCAAGATTGCAATTACATTCTAATATGAGAAAATCACTTTTTATCATCCTTAAAAAATAAGCACATACATTAGTGGCTGAAAGACAATGAAGGCTAAAGCATTTCATGGTGGATTTCATTTAAAATAAAATTCATTTTGAACACACATAGCCCTTGCAGCCCTGTAGCCGGAATAATACCATTTGTTACAGTTTGGACACCATTATATTCTTGTTGCACAGACTGATTCTTAAGCCTTCTACCAAGATTTGTATTAAGTTTTCAACCCAAAAAAGAGAAAGTCAATGGGCAACATCTATAAAGTCGCTTGTGCCATTATTGTAACTTGGCACCAACACACCAGTTCTAAATAGATATACAGGGGTGTATAATACGACGGCACATATGACAATGTCATGTGGCAAACATTTTTGGCACATAACACTCAAAATTAACACATAGAGTGTTATGCGCCAAACTTTGTATATCAATTTTGCACCAAACTTTGTCGCGTTAAAATGTGTCGTCAGGTGCACATTGGGCCAAGGTTAGCCATACGCCTGTTCTTACTTCTAAAGAACCAACAATACGTGGCAAAAAAAAAATGGTGAAGGCGAATTCATAGATGTCACACAATTTTTTGTATGTTTTTGTTATGGAAATTAGGTTATTTTATGTTGTTGTTCCAATGGAGTGACATGGTGATTTAAGTTTGCAATTTCTAATGAGACATGATGGCTGAGACTTCCATCTTGTTCTACTTCTTCCATCTCTTTGTCTAACGAACTATTCAGCTCTGCTGAATAGATGTTCTAACTTAATACTTTGATATCTTATACTACTAAAAGTTACTTGATATTTCCCTATTTTATACTCACTTCCCTATTACTTTTGGCCTTAAGCCCAGAAATCACAAATGTCTGAGACCTACGCTCAGCAATATTAGTATTAAGCAATAGTTGACCACACTTTATCCAAATTAAAATATAATGTTATTGAAATAAGACCAAGGTATGGGGTTCTTATTGGAGAATAGACCTACACCAATCACATATAGAATAAAGAAAGGGGTATGTGTAATTGACAGTAACCAGTAGACTTATCAGGGTTGTTGTTGGTATGATAATTAAGAGGAGACTTGATTAAGTTGCTTGACCAATAGAATATGTAATCCATGCATAATGATGTACTGTTTTACTAATACATTAGAAACATGATCTGCCTTAAACAGAAGTTATAGAAACTCATGCTTTGATTGTAATAAACCAGAAGATTTGCATTGACAGCTGTGTCAGCATCTCTTTTATTTTATATGCATATGTCTTAATTTGGATTACTGATTAATTTGGAAACCGCACAATCAGGTTAAGGATGGTCTTAGGAAGCCTTCTATAATGTTTTCATCATAATTTTTTATTTTTAGGACTATGTAGTTTTTGAGTCTGTGCATTCTGCAAAAAGAAAAGTTGTACATTTTTAGGCATCATTTTCAGGTGCATAAATGGGAGGGTTACACTTCTGGAGTACGAATGTTTATTTTAGAATGGAGGAATGCATAAAAATAACATTTACACTTTCTTTTTAATTTTCTCTTACAACTTTCAATTACTTATAGCTAGTTTAGATAAAGATCTTGTTCAACAACACTTGTTCATCCTAACTTTTGAAAAAAATTCAGGTTTGGGACTTAACGAACCTTAGATTTTGCTTTAACCCTGTTCCTACATAGATATATGACACAGCAGAACTTGATTGTGATGTCTCGATTTGAAAAAGAAACATTGAAAAAGTTGAGATAGCTTGCTGTACTGTGATCTCAAGGTGCATTATCTGTCAAGTTTCTGTTTGCTACATATATATGTCAAAGGGAATGTCCACATGACACATGCTTGTCAGTGTTATGTTTCAAAAGAGCTTTGTTCCTAGATGAACACAAAAAAATACAGAAAAAGAAGCAGCATTTTGGGGGAGAAGTGGATCCTTGGGACCAGGAGAATTAGGACCAGGAATGGCACCACAGGCTCTTCAGACTTGTGCCAGGAAGAATGGCAGAGGAACACCAGAACCTGGAAGACACAGGCACAGGACAGGAGGTAGACAGGAGTCCAGACCAGGCAGGAACATGGATCAAAAGAATTCAGACACAGAAAGATTGAGTAAAACCCCAGCTTGCATTCAGGCCCTTTCCTACAGCAGTGACTGTTTTTTTTTGGTTTTTTTTTTTAAAGATGGCCAGTTAGGTATATGGCTGTCAGATGCTGCTGCGGCAATGACGTACTTAACTGTTACCATGGTGAAATAAACAGCAAATGCTTGAAAAGCTACAGCAACACAGATGCCAGGGTTAAAGGGCATGTTGTATGTATTGTTTATCGAACTGTTCAAGAAAAGTTAAGTTAGAGTTGAACATTTCTTTTTTCTTGAATCGTACTGAACATTTTACTGTTTGTTCAAGTAAATGTTTGAGCTTGCCATGGCTTTCAACACGCCATCTTAATAGTTTTCAGCACCTTTCTGTACTTTTGGTGGCCACCCAATCAGTGCAGAGAACAGAGACGTGTTAAAAACGTCATTGCTGAGGTGTAGGACTTTCATTGGCTGCTAAAATCACATGAACATGTAATATATATATTTCACTGTATTGCATTCTCAATGCTATTTTCAGCTTAATATTCTGTACTGATCAGACTTCTCTCTGTCTGCTTGCTTGAATGTAGGCACAAGATTTGTTTATTAGCGATTTTTGATAGGAAAAGCTGATATTTAGATTAGTTAGGTAGTTAGTTAGGGGGTATGTAGCAAGCTTAGGGAATCAAGACTTAGGTAGCATTTTCCTCTAAATGGATAGCAATAGTTAGGATGAAATCATTCTATAACACACCATCTCCTATACAAAGAAATATATTCTAAATAGTGGTTGGTTGGTAAAAATTATTGTGAGTGGAGAAAACGTCATTTTTGCAGTTTTGGGGGTTCAGTAATTTTATTATTAGTTCTTATTTTTTAACATACTAGTAGGCCCATTTTTGATTAGGGCTCCAGACAGGAGTACTTCCCGTACTGCCCTATTGGCATCCCTGCCAGTTACCATGTGCCATTTCAAATACCAGTGTCTTCATATGTGTCAAAGGGGCTTTTGGGCCCCCTCAGCATGCAGGGCACCATAGCAGCTGCTACCGCTGCACCTCCTATAGTTATGCCTCTGCTTGCAAGCTGTTCTCATCTTTTCAGTTGAAAGGAATGAAGTATTTTAGCCTCTCTCTCTAGTTTTTTTCTGTCTCTCTTAGAGCCAAATTTTCTTCACTAAGTTGCTCTATGTATCCAGTTTACTGTTATGGATGGTAATTCCAGCTTCTCCTCACCTGTATAGGTATAAAAATTAACCCGAACATCTTTTCCCATTGAATGTAAAGGGGTTCGAGTTCGAATCAAACACCACTATTGTTCGAAGTTCGAACCTTTTACTGTTTGCTCATCTCTAGTTGTTTTTTGATGATGATATGGATCAAACATCTACTATTGTCTCTACTGATCAGGATTTTTTTCCCAGGGGTCTTAATTTTCAGGAACAACGTTCAATCCTATTACTTGAACAACTTAGTGAGGATACATCACATATTTCTAACATCCAAAAAAGAGGATGTCAGTTTACCTTACATTTAAAAACGAGGATTTTTTATTTCCCAAATTAACTCCAGAGCTAGAGTAATGGAAGATTTCCAACACCTAGTTGAGCGAGAACTTAGGGATTTGCATTTGAGTCAAAACACTGTGGATAAAAATCTTACAGCAGTGAGTATAAGGCCCTCAACCTCCTTTGAATAAACCCTATATTGTGGTGGGGCCCTAGATAAGGGCAGCAATGTTACCATTTTTAGACAAGGATTTATATTATAGGGAATCAATAACATGCTTGAAGACCCGAGTGTATACAGACCTTTACCATCTGTCCCTACAAAATGTTTTAGTGATAGAGTCTGTAGATTACTGAAAAAGGGGAGTAGAACACTTAAGTTTGACAAAGGGATAGCATGCAGGTAAATCTCCAAACATACATATTTCATGCCTTTCAAAAACCACAAAGGGTTTTTTCCACCACCTTCCGGCCAATTATATTGGTATTGGGTCTATATTTGAGCATATTAGCCTATGGTTGGATGTTCACCTCCAAACGCTTGTGCACGTTCCCTAGTTATACTAAAGACTCGAGGGACATTCTGAGGTATTTGACCAAATTGTTTGGCAACGTTTTTTCAATGGGTTTCCTGCGACATTGTATCTTTGTATACAAAATCCCCATTCTTAGAAATTGTTGCTTTGAGTTGTCAGTTGACAAATATATGGTTACAACGGATCACTTAAACAGTTTGTAATGACCACTGAATTTTGCTACAGCATAATTAAATTTCCAGTTTGCTACAAATTTTTTCTCCAAATCCGGGTTGCCCTATGGGTTCGTGTTTTTCCGCATCACTAGCCAAAATTTATGTGGCATGGTGGGGGGGGAAAAAGTTTTATATATTCCTCCAGTAATCCATTTTCTCAAGACATTTTCTGTATAACAGGTATATAGATGTTTCCCCTGCTTATTTGGCAGGGTTCATCGAATGATTTTGAAAAAAATTTGTTGAATATCTAAATAAAAATCAGGAAAATCTCAAATTTACACATGAAACACACGATACTCATATTACATTCCTGGATTTGGACCTTTTGGGAGACCCAAGTAAGGGAAAAATCTTAACTAAAACCTACAGGAAACCCACTCCTGGTAACGGCCTATTGTGTGCTTCGAGCTGTCATCCCAAGCATGTTACGCGTAATTTACCCTTGGGAAAATTTATCCCTGCCAAACGTAACTGCAAACGTCATACAGTTATGAGAGGGAAAGTAATTTCTATTCACAACAGATTACTCCAAAAGGATTATAAAACCTAATGTTATTTTTCAAAAGTCAGGGCACAAGCTGACAAAAGAGATAGGACAGAATTACTACAAAATACTAAACGTTACAAAAATAAGGATACGTTTAATATCTGTTTCACCACACAATACAGTTGCCAGTTTCAACAAGTCACTAATATCATCAGGAAATATCTCCCAATACTTAGTTTAGACACAACATTGAGTAAGACTATACAAAAAGGATGCAAGTTTGTACCCACTAGACCACGTACTATAGGCAACATTGTTGCACCTAGTTTGTTTATCAAAGAACCTATACGTAACACTAGATGGTTAGATCTCCTTGGTTCTTTTAAATGTGGTACAAGCATATGCAATCTCTGCAAATTTATGGTCAAAGGTAACAATTTTAATTCAATTGTCACAGGTAAAACTTACTCCATTTCTTCTTTCTTGAACTGCCATAGCGACCCCGTTGTTTACCTAATTTGGTGTGAGGAATGTAACTTGCAATACGTTGGCAGTACCATGAGAAATCTTACACAATGCCAGGCGGATCATGATATTCAGATTCTACATCCTAAAACAATGTGTTTTTCAGTGTAAATTTTAGGTTGTTTTTTTTTTTTCCCGTTAAATTGACAGTCAGAAAATGAGTCTCATAAATCACTATCGGGTTGTGGACATGGATCCGACGTAAAAATGTTTGGGACGTGTTTTTTTCCTAAAATACAGTGGAAGAGTGAATGTTCCAAGTTTTGAAATCCGACCTCAAGAAAATCCGAGTGGTGTGGACTGCAACTTGGATTTTCAATTGGGGATGGTTTGATGGGGATTTGTATGGGGATTGTTTTACAGTCGTTTTTTGAAAGATTTGAACATCTTGCTTTGAAGATGGACCCTAACCCTATACCTAGATCTAACCAGAGCTATAAGTTAGGGTTCCTATGGTGTTTTTGGAGTTAACTTACCTTTCAGCACTGCTCCAGGCCTTGCGTCGCTCCCACCACATAATTTCCAGTGAGACCATCCAACATCACATCTGGTGTCCCTATTTTACCACTGTGTCTTGGAAAGCAGAAGTGACATTGGATGTAAATTGGAACTTCAAAATGTCTAGACATAGGGGTAACTTATGGACAACTGTTAGACATCGAACTGGAAGTGTCACTGGGACGGGAGCGATGTGAGGCCTGCAGTGATGCAGGACCTAGAGTGACACTGAAAGGTAAATCAGCATATTAAAGCCCCAGAAAAGCATAGCTTAAAAATATATCCAGCTTAGAGCTAGGTAAGGGTCTATTGTTTTGCTTCTTTCATCCAAATTTTGACCTACTGTATATAACTCAAATTGATTAGATTCGGGTTCAAATTTGACATCAGCACTCATTTCGGTGATAAATTATTACTATACAGTTTTTTAATGGGTCAAGACACTTGTGACTTTCGTGACATTAATAAAATAAAGACTATAAAATGTATTATAAAATGTTAAAAAAAAAAAAGTTAACATTAGAATTGTTCAGTGCCACAAAGGGACTTTAATTTTTACTAGACTGTCATAAGTTTGTATATCACTATAATACTTCTTATGCATATGAAATGTATTTGTTAGGGAGTTGCACATATTCTCCAGTCCTGGCTGATTATATGAGTAAGGGGGGGTTAGATACATATCATAAGACAAAAAACAAGTGCAATAAACATCAACTAAATTCATGAGACACTGATACAGAGGGAGAAAGAACCAGTCTGCGAGTTTGTCTGAAAACAAATATTAGGTCTAAAGAACTAAAATTTTAATTCGGGAGTTAGAGATGATAGAGGACATTCACTTAGACAGGCTTATATAGACCGAAACATTGCATTGTTTGTTACTTCAAATTGTACCTTGTTGTGTCATGCCTGATGACGAGACCAAAGTAGTCTCAAAAGTTTACTCTTTAACCTCATTTCTTTTGTTAGCCATTAAAGGGGGTGGCTCACTACAAGGATTGCTGCTTTTTATGTTAAAGATCTTGCAAAAACAAGTCACTTTGCAATATGTGTCCATTGCCAGTATCCTACCTATTCTGAGATATCCCCTCTTGTATGGGCTGCATCAGCTCCTCAGGTCGCTATAGCTACAGACCTGTTTGATCTCTCCTGATAGGCTGCCAGCACTGGTTGCTATAGCTGCAGACCTGGCTTCTACTGCAGCCTAGTGGAAGCCAGTAAACACGCCCCTGAATTCAAAGCGAAACCAAGAAAACGGGACTGAGGTGAGATGAATCAGTGTAGTGAGACAACCCCTTTAAAATGTATCAAATTTGCAAGATTGTTGTTTTGTAAAAATATTATTATTTTGGCCCCCAACAATCGTAATGAATTTTTGAACAAGACCTGAACGAGACCCTTCACTTTTGAAGCAGATGTTTATTTAAGAACTGAACTGCCTCCCTCTACTCCCTTGATCTTCTCTAGATTATTTTTTTTTTTTAGTCATCTATAATTAATATTACAATGTTTTTAGCGTTTCAATGTCAAAGTCTTTGAACACATCCTTTGCTCCTGTGTTGGACACATTCTGTAACTCATCAATGGAAATATACATTTCCAGATGAACCCAGAAAATAGATGATTGTCATTAATAAATGTCCTTTTCAACACAAATTGTAGGCTTTTGGGAATTTGCCTATACTGAATTAATTAGCAATTAACCAGCGATTCTTCCAACTTCTTCCAGCGATTTGCTTGCAGTCAAGTCATTTAGGGCACAAATCTCAGCTGAAATGTAACACTTAAAAAAACGATAAAATGTGCAGTAAATACAGAAAGCCCCCCCCCCCCCCCCCCTGCAAAACTTGGTCGGGAAGGTTCCTTGTCTTCTTTCATCATCACTCGAGGCTTTGAAGTGGTGTGAAAATACTATTTGTGATCTAAATAATGATAAACAAGCTCTTCAGTTCAACAGCAACATCACAAGGTATCTTCAAAGATTTTCAGAAGCAATTAAAATCAGTCATGTTCTGCAGCAGAACCTTAAAAATGATACTTTATATGATAACAGATCATTTCCTGTCCTGGTATCACAGACATTTCAACTTGAGAACAGATGAATATTCTCTTCTTCTAGCACAGAACTGCCCATTATGCTGCCTCTTGAATTGATACAATGTATTGGTTTTCTGACTACATTTGAATCACAAAGTATTTTTTTCAGGTGAAAAGTGGAACATAAGTGTAAAAATTAGTGATGGCAGGGGTTTGAGGGCTTCATAGAGATACCGAAAAATTGTTGTAATAATATCCCAAAACCCGGGGTGAGATTCCCTTAAAAAATTTTTTCATCTTTACAATAGAATGGACATCATTGGGCCTAATGTTTTAGTCATGTTGTATTGATCAAATTTTCTAAAAAAAGTTAGTTTGTAGAACTTTCAAATTTTTAGTACTCGAACCAAACCAAACTTTTATTTTCATTGGTAAATTTTGTTCTAGTTCGACACCCCCTTTTCAGTTTGTTTCGTGGTTTCTGCTTTTTTGGGCAGCCTCAATACTTTCTGCCTTTTGGGGGGCCATCATCAGTGCAGAGCAGAGAAGTGTCAAAAACGTCATTGCTGAGGTGTAGAGTCCATTGTTGCAAAAATCACATGCCATTTTAAAATTATATTTCACTGTATTGCCTTGGAAGCATTTTCGGCTCATCTCTATTTGAAGGTCCCTTTAGTTAGTTAGATAAAATTTTTCCTCCCCATAGACAGCAATAGTTGGGGTTTGGTATTGTGGCTGCATTTTTTCCCACCCCAAAAGCTGTTTATTTGGTGACATTTAAGGCTCATAAGCCAAACTCTCTTATAAAATGGATTATATTTTAAAGAGTGTTGGATTGCTAATCTTTCAGGCCCCAAAAGTTTTTTTCTGCAGTTTGGAGGTTAGTAATTGTATAACATCCCCTTCCTAATCTCCTTGTGTCAAAGGGGGGTTTTTGGGCCCCTCGGGAGGCAGGGCCCCAAATAGCAGTGCTACCGCTGCCCCCCTTTAAAAGTACGCCCTTCCTGCAAATGCCCCTCAATCTTTTTCATTTAGCCTTTTAAAAGGGAATGAGTATTTTTGCTCATTTTTTTTGTACTCTTGAGCAAATTTTCTTCACAAAGCTGTTCCACGATCAGTTTTTTGTTATGGATGGTAATTCCAGCTACTCCTCACCTGTATAGGTATAAAAATAAACCAGAACATCTTCTCCCATAGACTTTCATATGGTTCAAAGTTCAGTTTGAATAGAACCTCGAACTGAACTCGCAAAACTTCAAGGTTCTAATCAAACTAGAACTTTTTACTGTTCGCACAACACTTATCATGTAGCAATTATGACAGCTGGATAAAGTGGGGAGGCCACCATATGTTTTAAGGCTTATCACACCCCTTTTTAAAAATAAATAGAGATAAGGTTGGGGGAAAGACCAGGTCCATCAAATCAACCCTTTAACCCCCATTTCAGATCAGAAAAAGGCAAAACCCCATGGGTGGATGCAATTGTATCTTACTACACGCCATAGAGGAAACATAGGGGTCTGTAGGACACAAAAACTGGACACCTATCTTTTCCCATAGATCTACCAGGGTTTGCATTGAGATAGTTTTTTCACAGTATCCCATCAGAGCCATAAAATATTATGTAAATTTTTTGGTACCCCCCCAAAAAGAGCAAAACATTGCAGATAATACATGAATCGGGCACATAAAGTTATCTCAACTTTTAAAAATATTTTTTGTGATTTAAGATAGCATAATGTTGATGGCTAATCTTGACCATCAAGTGGCACTATTTGTGACACTCAAAGAGGTGTTGAATACTCTATTTGGAAACTTTAAATTAAAAAAAGAGTGACCTGGTATCAGGCTTGCCTACAGGAGTTTCTGGGCTTGATACAGCTGAATCATCTGGACCCTAGCCCATTAAAAGTTCCTATCTTACTCTATTCCTATGGGACCCCTTAAAGAAAAAAAAAAGAAAAAAAGATCAATGCTTCTTACAGCAATACTGCTAGTACTGCCCTGATGGTGGCCCTTCCCCCTATCAAACCCTGATTTACAAGCAAATTGGGAGGATCCTCTTTTTTGGGGGACTATACAGACAGTCTATTGAATTTAATTGGAATTGTGGAATGCTCTGTTTTCCCTGTGGTAGTGTTGCAAGGAATTTAACACAGCAGTGGGACTTCCTATTTGTAGCTTATCAAATGACCCTTCTAAGTAACTGGAATTGCTCATCGTTTCTGTATTGTAATTGTCTCAGTAGAGGAAACACTTTTAAAATGTAGCCCTTGGAGCACCTAATCGCCCCAGGTCGCACTCCCTGTAATTTTTGCAATTTCAATTTTGCGATAAATGTTCCCTTAAATTATTACAATGCATTGGATTCTGGTTAATTTTGCAGCCAGAAAGACATTTCCCTTACAGCCGCCACTATAGAGCCAATGTATAATTACAGGGTAGCCATTTAGATAGATAGAAATCCATGGAAGACAAGGACTGCCCAAGTCCACCAGAATGAAAGCCGCCAATACAGCACTATCTCCATCTATCTCCATTTAGGAAATTAACAGGTGTTATCTTCATTTAACAACCCCTTTAAATCTATGAAACTTTTAAGTGTACAGTGAATTTGTTAAAACTAATGTCATAACCCTAACCCTAATTTGGAGTTTGGGTCAGGTTTTTAAGAGGTTTTACATGATAGTTCACCAATCTGACCGGGCCCTGGTGCAGAATCACTTACGGTGTGATGTTCAACATCCAGTCCTATGTCACTTCCTGTTACCTCAACATTGGGCATATGTTTTGGTTACTAGAACTAATGTTGGATGAGATGACAAACGTTGCACAGAAAATCATGCAAGTGACGATGCTCTGGAAGCAACAGGTTACAGAACAGTAAATTAAAGGGGTTGTCTCATTTTTGAATTCAGGGGCATGTTCACTGGCTTCTACTAGGCTGCAGTAGAAGCCAGGTCTGTAGCTGTAGCAACCAGCGCTGGCAGCCTATCAGGAGAGATCAAGCAGGTGTGCAGCTATAGCAACCTGAGTTGCTGATGTAGCCGTAAAAGAAGGGATATCTAGGAATGGACATATAGTACAAAGTGACTTGTTTTTGCAAGATCTTTAACCTAAGAAGCAGCAATCCTTGTAGTGAGACAACCCCTTTAACTCATAACACACATTAAACAACTTTAACCTCCATTTAGGGTAAGGATAGTGGTTACGATTGATTTCATGATGATTTGTGCCAAAAAACAATTGAGGCCAACCTGCACCTGGATTTAGGACGAATTTGACTCAGACTTGAGTCAGAGGTGCAACGGTAGTTAATGCAAAAAGAGATTATACAATCAGGTTCCCAACCTACAATCTGAACACCACTGGCAAGAAGTCTAGGTCATTTGCACTAATTTGAATATTTTTGGCCATATACAGATGGAAAAAACATGTATACGGTGTAAGACTACAAAATTATTTAACAAAATTTGGTAAAACTGTGTAATCTAATTGCAAGTTCCTGACAATAAATCATAAACTGCCCACAACTATCCACCACAGTGTCCACGGTGGTCCCACAGCCTCACTGGGACTTCTGCCTCCTCTCCCGCTACGGGGACGAGCGGCGCAGTGGTCCGAGTGCCGGGCTGCGTGTCTCCGTCCTGACCGTGTACCGTACCACTTTGCCTTCGCCTCTCGACTACGAATTTTTGCCGCCTGCCCTGACCTTATTGCCTGTCCCCGACTACGCCTCTTCTGACAATTTTGTACCTCGCTACTCCTTGGCCGCCGCCGCAAGCAAGTCTCGCCAGTGGAAGCGACCTGGTAGTTTCCCGCCGCAGCAAGTCCATCCCGCTGTGCGGCGGACTCTGATGAATACAGGGTTCTACTTAGACTCCTCTCCCTGGTGTGGCTTATTCCATCGCTTGCGCTGGTCCAGCGGATCCACTACTGACCGTCGTGACACACAGTTTGAAATAATTATTGGCGACAAACAAACTACCAATTGTTATTTTTTTTCTAGGACCTGGAGTCATCTTGTATGTTGCTCTTCCTTAAGTCTTTACTCTACTACCACTTGCCTTCTACTACTATACTTATTGATTTATGATTACAATTGTTCTTTGGATTTAGATTGATGTCAAATCTATGTGACTCGACTCGGGTTGGCTTGATTTGAATTTTGGCAGAAGTCAGCAAAAATAAAAAAATAATAAAAAATCGACCTGACACCTCAGATGGGGTTAGAGTTAGGATTTTTTTTACATCGTCATAGGGGCACTGTTCCCTTGTGCTTCTGGTATCCCTTCTGGTGTGATCTCTGATGTCCCAGCTGACATGACTTCTAGTTACCATGACAAAGGATCAAGACTTCAGAAGTGGTTCCATACCAGGAGCACCAGTGAATGGTAAATTAGACCCTAGAAAATGTAAAACAAAAAATAAATTCTAACTCGAACTTTAGGTTAGTGTTACAATTAGTCATTCCGGTAAAGTGTACGGATAGGGTTAGAGATAAAATTTGGGTTCAGGACATCCTGAACCTGAATTTTTCTATTTAACCAGTGTTGAACCAAACAGGGATTGGTCCAAGTATCGCACAATATATCTAAATGTTTAGGTTACATGAAAATGACCACTGTCATCATTCTTCGCTAACGGTCATGTTGTGTTCTCTCCTATTAGCAATTCCTGCTTTGAGACCTTGTGAACAGAAACAGTTCCAGTGCCAACCAGATGGGAACTGTATCCCAGAGCTGTGGCTGTGTGACGGAGAGAAGGACTGTGAAGACGGCAGTGATGAAAGGGGCTGCAATGGAACGTTGCGAAAATGTGACGTTAAGACAAAATTTGCATGTAAAAATACAGGTAATTACAAAGCCGGGATGTGTTAAGTTATAAAGTTTTATAAAAAATTGTGTTGTTTTCCTAGTGCTGGATTTGTATTCGGGAAAGATGGAAATAACTGACTAGAAAGTTCATGACCTTGTGTTATTGTAATTGAAGAAATGTTCTGAAGATATCAGGTTATCAGGCTACAATAGAGTGCTAGGATAGGGAAGGCAGTGCATTCTCACATCTGATGTAGACTTCATGGAATTTATCTTGTACACAACCAGAAAAGTGTTATAGGGGACTCCAGACTACACTGCGAGATTGCTTTTATAGGGGACCCAAGACTATACATCCAGACTGCTGTTATAGGGAGCTCCAGACTACACAGCCAGACTGCTGTTATAGGGAGCTCCAGACTACACAGCCAGACTGCTGTTATAGGGAACTCCAGACTACACAGTCAGACTGCTGTTACAGGGAGCTCCAGACTACACCGCCAGACTGCTGTTATAGGGGGCTCCAGACTATCCAGCCAGACTGCTGTTATAGGGGGGCTCCAGACTATACAACCAGACTGCTGTTATAGGGGTTCTAAACTATAAAACCAGACTGCTGTTATAGTGGGCTCCAGACTATTCAGCCAGACTACTGTTATAGGGGGCTCCAGACTACACAGCCAGACTGCTGTTATAGGGAGCTCCAGACTACACAGTCAGACTGCTGTTATAGGGAGCTCCAGACTACACAGCCAGACTGCTGTTATAGGGGGCTCCAGACTATACAGACAGACTGCTGTTATAGGGGTTCTAAACTATAAAACCAGACTGCTGTTATAGAGGGCTCCAGACTAAACAGCCAGACTACTGTTATAGGGGGCCCTAAACTATAAAACCAGACTGCTGTTATAGAGATTTCCAGACTACACAGCCAGACTGCTGTTATAGGGGCTCCAGACTATACAGCCAGACTGCTGTTATAGGGGGCCCTATAACAGTAGTCTGCTGTTATAGAGGGCTCCAGACTAAACAGCCAGACTACTGTTATAGGGGGCTCCAGACTATACAGCCAGACTGCTGTTATAGGGGGCCCTAAACTATATAACCAGGCTGCTGTTATAGTGATCTCCAGACTACACATCCATACTGCTGTTATATGGGGGCTCCAGACTATACAGACAGAATTCTGTTATAGGGGGACATAAACTATACAGCCAGACTGCTGTTATAGAGGGCCCAGACTATAAAACCAGAATGCTGTTATAGGGGGCTCCAGACTCCACAGCCAGACTGCTGTTTTAGGGGGCTCCAGACTCCACAGTCAGACTGCTGTTATAGGGGGCTCCAGACTACACAGCCAGACTGCTGTGTTAGGGGGCTCCAGACTCCACAGTCAGACTGCTGCTATAGGGGGCTCCAGACTCCACAGCCAGACTGCTTTTATCGGGGGCTCCAGACTCCACAGCCAGATTGCTGTTATAGGGGGCTCCAGACTCCACAGCAAGACTACTGTTATAGGGGGCTCCAGACTACACAGCCAGACTGCTGTTAAAGGGGACTCCAGACTAGACAGTCAGGCGGCTGTTATAGGGGACAACAGATCTAGACTGCTGTTATAGGGGGCTCGAGACTGTTGATATAGGCGGCTCCAGACTACACAACCAGAATGCTTTATAGGGGATTCTCCAGACAAGATATATAGATTTGTTATAGGGGGCTCCAGACTGGTGATATAGGGGACTCCAGACTACACAATCACACTGCTATTATAGGGGGCTCCAGACTACATGGCCACAATGCTTTTATAGGGGGCTTATGACTACTCAGCCAAAGGGCTGTTATAGGGGGCTCCAGACTACACAGTCACACTGCTGTTATAGGAGGCTCCAGACTATACAGTCAGACTGCTGTTATTGGGGACTCTACAAACTACATACCTAGACTGCTGTTATAGGGGCATTCCAGACTGCACAACCAGACTACTGTTATAGTGGACTCCAGAATATATATCCAGACTGCTTCTATAAGGGGCGCTCCAAACTGGATATCCAGACTGCTTCGATAGGGGGCACTCCAAACTGCATATCCAGACTGCTTCCATAGAGGCACTCCAAACTACATATCCAGGCTGCTGTTTTAAGGATCTCTGTATACCGCATAGCCATATTTATGTGATAGGTATTTAGCATAACTGATTAGCATCTTGCATCTGAAGGTTGACTAATTTTTTATTAAAACCAAATGTTCATCATTACTGTTCATCTATAAAATTTGCTTTTCTGCTTTAAATAAGCTTCAGAAAAGTCGCCTAGATCCCAGTAAATAATGTCTGCTGCTGTAGAAGAGTCAATAGAAAAGACATATAGGAACGTTCTGTACCACATATGTTCACCCCAGTTATAGCTGACAAATGTCTGGCACAGCGGTAACCCTGTGTGGCCTTACTCATTTCAATAGCAACAACTTTCTTTGAAATGTCACACTGTTAAGGCTGATTTTTTTTATTGTTTCACTGCATGCATAAAGCAATCTGCATTGCTGTGCTATGGTACAGAACGACTACCATCTGGAACGCAAAACACCTGGGGCCCCCCAGGCACGTGCATAGAGAGTGCTACATTTGCAGATCTCGGAAGAAAAATACCAAGAAAACAGGCATAAATTTTACCTGACAATTGCTTTGCTGCAACTGAAACAGCTGGCAATTCTTCCATAAAGTTGAAATATAATTGAGATATATTTCCTCTTTAGTGATACTTAAAATAGAGTAAATAATTCAAGCTTTATACGGAAAAGCCAAGGTGCATTTTATAAATTCATTTATGGCTTCTTTCTGGGAAGGTGGTTTTTAACAATGCAGCATTGCAGGTGCGCGGAGAACATCTTAATATGTAGTTCTTCAATTTCCCTTTGTGTTTACTAATGAAAACAAAGCTTTAGTCTAAGTCGAATGTGTTGACTATCACTTGTATGCGATGAATTATTTACAAAACAACCAAGATTAGAACGGCTTTTGTGCAGGGCGGGCGTCACGTCATTGTGTTTCGGGTTTGCATGTGGAAATCAGTATTCATGCCGATCTCAGTGGCTATGAATCTTCCTATCTGAGGAGAACCCAGATTTTTTAAATTAATTCTCAAATGGAACCTACTGCCCCATTGTCCCAAGATCTGTGATTTGAGGATTAAACACCAAAACAAAGCACTATTTTGTTTTTAACCATGAGCAGTAGACGTGGCTACCGGCAATGAAAAAGTGTCCGAAATGCGTCTACCAGAGAATGAGTAGTGCTAAAATGACTACTGTATTTTAAAGGGGTTGTCTCACTACAATGATTGCTGCTTTTTATGTTAAAGATCTTGCGAAAACAAGTCACTTTGTAATATGTGTCCATTAACAGTGTCCTACCTATTCCTAGATATCCCCTCTTGTATGAGCTGCATCAGCTCCTCAGGTCACCATAACTACAGACCTGTGTGATCTCTAATGATAGGCTGCCAGTAATGGTACCTATAGCTACAGACCTGTGTTATCTCTCCTGATGGGCTGCCAGCACTGGTTGCTATAGCTACAGACCTGTTCAATCTCTCCTGATAGGCTGCCAGCACTGGTTGCTATAGCTACCGACCTGGTTTCTACTGCAGCCTAGTAGAAGCCAGTAAACACGCCCCTGAATTCAAAGTGAAACCAAGAAAACAGGACTGAGGTCAGATGAATTAATATAGTGAGACAACCCCTTTAATGAATACTTAAATAAAGCAAGTTTATATTTAAAAGAATGTTGGACGTCATGGTGCTGAAATAGAATCCACACATTGGTGACTATGAATCTCTCTATCTGAGGAGAACCCAGATTTTGTAAATGAATTCCCAAATGGAACCTACTGCCCCAATGTCCCAAGATCTGTGGTTTGAAGATTAAACACTAAAGCCATCTTAGAAGTCACATGTCAAACTCAAGGCCTGGGGCCAAATCCAGCCCGTGGTGTTATTTTATGTGACATGTTTAAACACAGCAAGCAGTGGTAGACAAGATCCTGATTGAGAAAGACCTGCTCTCTATGTTCCTCAGAGAATGTAGCCAGTGCTTGGTAGGTGGCAGTTGAATAGGGATTAGGCACCATCCTGTAATCGTAGCACTGACTCGCACATCCACACCGTTCTGCTCAGCCAATCAAAGGTGGTGGCACAACTCTGACAGCGCTACTCAGACACCTTATCCCCAAGGGCAACCATAAAGCTGCTTTGAACTTTGGTGAAAATTAGTTTGCAATTCCTATCATAAGAAATCTTGATGGACATTATTCTCATATTGAGTGGTCACAAATAGAGAGAATCTCCTTATTATTGGCTATACCCTAACATGACTTGGCTCTACTTCAAGTCTGTCTCCTATGTATACTCAGATTAACCTACATTTATAGATAGAGCAGAGGTAGAGTTATTGGAGTAAGGTAACGGTAGCATTTGGTCCTGGGCACTGGTTCATAAGAGTAGATCTATCCTTAGTTTCAAATGTGCCTTGGTTATGGCTCTCTATTGATGCCTTCTCATGTTAAACCATATTGTGCCCAAATAATACAATACAATCATACAGGGATATATAAGGGTCTCAAAGGCCCATGTAAGAAAATACCTGTTACAAGTGGCGCCGCAGCCCGCAGGTCAGACTGCGGGCGCACTCGTGCTCCATGGTGTCTCATGCTCCGGGGATGAGTGCCGCTGTGGTCCGCATTTACTTACCTAGCAGTGCTCCTGCTTCCACACACCCTACTGCCAGCTGGTGTGCACGCGCTGGATCACTCAGATTTAAAGGGCCAGCGTGCCGGTAATTGGTTGATTGCCGGCCGCTGATCCTATATAACTTCTTCATCTTCAGTACTTCTCCATTGGATCTTTGGTGCCACGTGCCATAGAGAAAGTTGTTTGAAGTGCTTTTCAGCCTTGTCTGTGTTACCGACCCTTTGCCACGTTTCTCTACCACGAATCTTTGTCGCCTGCCCTGTTTGCCTGTCTTCGACTATGAGTTTCGTCACTCGATTTGGTACCTCGATGCACCTCGGCTGCCATCGCAAGGTAGTCGCGTCAGGGGTAGTGACCTGGTAGGACTCCCGCCGCAGCAAGTCCATCCTGCTTTCCTGCGGGCCATGGTGAATACCAGGACCTACTTAGACTCCGCTCCCTGGCATGGCCGTTACCACTGCTTGTGGTGGTCCAGAGGATCCACTACTCCTGCTGTTACAATACCAGTATCATAAATGTAACATAGTAACTAAGGGGCTATGTTACAGATTAAGTACAAGGTTTAGGAGTTCCCAATCTCTTTTTGTAGCTAAAAGCAGATTACCATGAAGTGCCCATATAATGCAAATGTACAGAGTAGAAATAATATTGCCATAAAGTTTCCAAATACTTCTGTCCAATCAATAAACTAGGTCATTAAGTTATATTTGATGCAGCTGACTTTCTACACCGTGTTCCAAATTATTATGCAAATAATATTTTCTCTTATTTTCCAAAATTACCTATATGAATTGCAGTCAATGTAATTTTCCAGTCATCAACTATTAGAGTATAATTGAAAAGTTTTTGAAGAAAAAAAAATTTCAAAATGCACTCAAAATGCATGTTCTAAATTATAATGCACAGCAGAGTTTTCAACCTTTTTTATTATTATAACGAACAAAAAATGGTCATTTGTGAAATTATAAGCGTTAGCAGGTTATTACAAACTGAAATCAAACAGTTTTCAAGTCAAAACTTTATTCGAGGTGATGTTACATGTGCACATAGGACCCCTTGTTCGAAATGAGCTTCTGAACTCTCTCGTCCATTGAATTTGTCAGGTTTTGGATGGTTTCTGCTTTAATTGTTTTGCATGAGGACAGAATACCCTCCCAGAGCTGTTGCTTAGATGTTAACTGCCTCCCGCCATCATAGACACTCGTTTTGATGATGCTCCAGAAGTTCTCAATGGGGTTGAGGTCAGGGGAGCATGGGGCCAGTAATGTTTGTCCCCTTTTATGCCCATAGCAGCCAGAGATGCAGATGTGTTATTTGCAGCATGAGATGGTGCATTATCATGCATGAAAATTATCTTGCTGCGGAATGCACGGTTCTTCTTCTTGAACCATGGCAGGAAGTGCTGTTTGAGAAACGCCACATACATTACAGAGTTCATCTTTACACCTTCAGGGATCCTAAAGGGGCTGACAATCTCACTCCCCATGATTCCAGCCCAAAACATTACTCCACCTCCTCCTTGTTGGCGCCGTAGCCATGTTTGCATGGGGTGTCCATCAACCAGCTATCCTCCACTCCATCTATCTGGACCATCGAGCGTTGCACGGCAGTCATCGGTGAACAAAACAGTTTTTAAGTCAGTCTTCATGTATTGTTTGACCCACTGGAGCCATTTCTGCTTGTGTGCAGTGGATAGAGGAGGTAGACTGGATGGCTTACACACAGCTGCAAACCTCTGAAGGACCCTGCATCTTGTTGTTCGGGGGACGTTGGAGGCACTAGCAGCTTCAAAAACTTGTCTGCTGCTATGGCATTTTTTGCAGCTGCACTTTTAACATGACCTAATTGCCTGTTGGAAAGAGTCCTCAAATTTCCCTTTTCAGCACTCACACGTGTGTGCTGTGAATCAGCCGAATACTTCTTGATTGTGCGATGATCACGATGAAGTGTCTTAGCAATGTTGATTGTAGTCATGCCTTGACCTAAACACTCCACAATTTTTTGCTTCTCAGCAGCCGACACATCCTTTTTCTTTCCCATTTTGGCTGAAAATGTAGGCTGCTTAATAATGTGGGACAGCCTTCTTAAGTAGTCTTGCCTTTAATTGGACACACCTGCCAAACTGATAAGCACAGGTGTCTGCAAATGCTTTCAGTGATATAAAGATCCCTGAAACACCTCACCATCACTGAGTTTAACTGACAAACAAAAAAATTCTTACCTTATCACTCCTAAACACTTTTTGCATAATAATTTGGAACACAGTGTATATCTTTGGGATTGAGGGTGATAAGGGCTAGTAGAGGCAGAGTCGCCATCAGGACAGTAGTGGCAGTACTGCTGTCAGGGAGCCTCAATTTTTTCTTTAAGAGGGTCCACTGATATGGTGCAAGATCAGAACTGGTAATGGTCAAGGGGCCTCGATGCTTCAGCTGTATGAGGCCATGAATTTACTGATGGAAATCTTTTTTTTGTACACCCATAATCCTATGTGAGGGGCTCAGAGGCCCAAGTCAGAAAACAAAATATTATTAATGGCACGTGATAGGTGGGGGTTCATGCTCCAATTTTAGCTTTGGTTCTCAAGCCCTTCAAACAACTCCTCTGAGATAGAGGCAGATGATGATGGAACATGTCATCACATCAGTCACTTCCAGGAGGTCTCACAATATCATTCTCGGTTATTTCTCTTAAAGAGTATGTCTTCTTTAGAATACCTAGTTCCAAACACCTTTGAGGGAATTCTGAGTCATAAAGAGGCTAGAAAACAGAACTGCTTTGTACAGTGTCTGCCACATTACTGAACCTTGCTCATGTGTGCACCAAATGGAAAGCCACTGATTTTGAAGGGGTTGAACATTTCAGGTTTATTATTATTATTATTATTATTATTATTATTATTATTATTATTATTATTATTATTATTAATTATAATTAGAAGTAGTAGTAGTAGCAATATGCTAATGCCCAATTAAAATGTAAAAAAAGTTATACTTACATTTCCCCTTACCTTGGATCCCTAAGCCATACTTACTCTTCGCCGATCTTCAGTTTTTAACTTGCTTCTTCCAAATGGCTGTCATTGCTGCAGTTGCTGACTGGCTGTGGTGATCACACGCCACTGTCTGACATAACCGATCAGAATTGAGCTGTCCAAACAGTGAAGTCAAGTGGTGGCACTGCAGACAATCAGCAATTGCAGTGGTGACATCCCCGTTTGAAAAAAGGAAGAAGAGAACAGAAGACCGGCGGAGAGTGAGGATAGCGCGGCATTGATTTCAAAGTGAAGGGAGAAGTAAGCATAACTTTTTTTTAAAAATTTAAATGGACACTACCATGCTAATAATAATCAAAAATTCAAAAAAAAAATGTGTTTAATAGTGTTGAGCGATTTTTATCGACAAAGTTGAAATCGGCAAGGTTTTTATGGTGATCGAAATTTCCAGATCATGCGATAATTAAGGTTAAAATCTGAGCATAAACTATTAAGTTTGGCGCCTTTTCGATGCTTCCTGTAATTTTGGCGGCCAGCAAATCAGATTACAGAATAGAGCAGGTGAGATGTGTGTGTGACGTCATGATTTGGGATTTTGGTTGCGATTGGCGGGAAAGAAATCACATGCCCTCGTTTTACATAGAACAGCATTTCCTGTTTCAGCCTCAGTGTCTCTCAGCGTCTCATAGGGATAGGACCTGCGCTCTGCCTGTGGCCAAACAGCTCAGCGAAATTAGTCTATTTCTGCACAGAGAAACCTCTACTATTAGCTGTGATTCTTCCAATTTAGTTATATTAAGATTTGAAGTTTTTTTGTAGTTAGCTAGAGAATTTTAAAGCAGCATCTACCGCTGTAAATTCACGGGGGGGGGGAGCTGGGGGGGGCCCCGCGGGTGAACACAGACAAGCTCATCTATAAAGAACACTGGATAAAGTTCACCAAGACTTAGTGTAGACATTGTAGTGGATATCTTTATTATTAACAGTTTGCTATTGAAAATTTCCTGATAATTGGGCAGCCTGAACTTATATTGGATACACAAACATTTCTAGTAAAATGCAGGTCCTTTGTTAGGTGCAAAACTCCACTTTTATTATCAGTATACATTTTCAAATATGTGTTTCATTTAATTTTTACCAAAAATACCACCTGTGACTGTTGATATTCCACCTTGCAGTTAAATTACAATCCAGCAATCTTGTAGCAGCACGGTTGTTTGTTGCCCAAAAATACCGTGTATCATAAACGAAAACATAACAGTTAGTGTTTTTTTGACTTTTGCGCATCCAGCATTGTTCATTGACGCAGCATCTACGTAAATCTTAAAACAGCAATTCTATATTCACCACAGGTGAATTTAAATGTGAACAAAATACCGTGTATTATACGAAAACATAAAAGTTACGTGTTTTTTGTATTTTTCACACCCACCATTGTTCATTGACGCAGCATCTACGTAAATCTTAAAACAGCAATTCTATATTCACCACAGGTGAATTGAAAGGTACAAAAAATACCGTTTATTATACCAAAACATAACAGTTACGTGTTTTTTGACTTTTGCACACCCAGCATTGTTCATTGACGCAGCATCCACGTAAATCTTAAAACAGCAATCTATAGTCACCACGGGTGAATTGAAAGGTGCAAATAATACCGTGTATTATACGAAAACATAACAATACGTGTTTTTTGACTTTTGCGCACCCAGCTTTGTTCTTTGGGACGCAGCTTACACGTAAATCTTATAACATCTATTCTATAGTCACCACAGGTGAATTGAAAGGTGCAAAAAATACCGGTATTATACGAAAACATAACAGATACAACATAACAGACTCCTTTTCCCGGCATTTTTTTAATCTGGGGGTCAGACAGGTTTAAGGGCATACTGCGGTCCCGGACAGGTATAGTCATTTTTCCAGTGAAACTAAATTGGTGTTTGAAAGACTCCTTTTTGCGGCACTTTTTAAATCGGGGGTCATGCAGGTTTTGGGGCTCATGCTGCGTTCCAGGACAGGAATATTCAATGTCCATTTCAAGTAACATGATGGTTCAAATCATACTGCCTTCTGGCACTTTTATATTTGTGGGTGATGCAGGTTTAAGGGTCAGGCTGTGGTAAAAGGGGGCAGGGATAGTGAATGGTCTGTGACTTTTTTTCGTGACTTTTATAACCTAAGTGTGTTGCCTAAGATGCAGCACGTATCCATTTGGGCTGTTGTAAATGTTAATTTCAGCTTCTCCCAGCCTTGTTTGGGTGTAATAATGAAGGTGTTGTTGCTCTCCCCATAGACTTTAATGGTAATCGCTCATAATAGATGCTCACTATCGAAAAACCTTATCGATAGCGGCCGACTATCGACTATCGATCGATCTCGATAGCCAACGCAATCGCTCAACACTAGTGTTTAACATAAAAACTTGTCATAAATAGTGTTGATCGATTGCGTTGGCTATCGAGATCGATCGATAGTCGATAGTCGGCCGCTATCGATAAGGTTTTTCGTTTATGAGAATCGATTAGCGCGATGACCTTTAAAAAGCCCTTATGGGGAGACAAAAAACACCTTCATTATTACCCCCCAAAAAAGGCTGGAAAAGGGCTAAAATTTAAACATCCAAAAACCAGTCAAATGGTTTCGTTTTTACATCTTGGGAAAACACACTTGGGTTTAAAAAAGCCCAAAAAAAAAAAGTCACAGACCATTTACTACCCCTGCCCTTGTCCCACAGCCTAACCCAAAAACCTCATCACCCAAAATTTTTAAAAAAAGTGCCAGAAGGCATATGATTTGAAACCATCATGTTCCCTTAAATTGGGACTTTGGAATATCCCTGTCCTGGAACCGCAGCATGACCCCCAAACCTGAAATGCCCCCCCCAATTTAAAAAGTCCCGAAAAAAGGGAGTTTTTTAAAACCCCCATTTTAGTTGAACGGAAAATTGACTAACCTGCCCGGGGCCACAGCATGACCCCCAAAACCTGCATGACCCCCAAAATTTAAAAAGTCCCGGGAAAAAAAAAAGGGCCCTTTAAAACCACCTTTTTTGGGTTTAAACTGGACTTTGAAATACCTGTCCGGGGCCCAAAAAGCATGACCCCCAAAACCCCTGAAATACCCCCACATTTAAAAAGTCCCCGGAAAAAGGGGGGTTTTTCAACCCCATTTTTTTTTCACTGGACATTGACTTACCTGTCCGGGGCCACGGGCATGACCCCCAAAAACCCGCATGACCCCCCCCCAATTTTTAAAAATTCCCAAAAAAAGGGGTTCTTTAAACCCCCTTTTTTAAAGTTTAACTGGACATTTACTATACCTGTCCGGGCCCAGCATGACCCCCCAAACCTCCCTGACCCCCACTTTTTAAAAAGTGCCCAAAAAAAGGACTTTCAACCCCCAATTTTAGTTAAACCCGGGAAAATTTAAACTATACCTGTCCGGGGGCCACAGCATGCCCCAGGGCCGGGTTACATGGGTGGGGTTTGAAAGCCCAGGCTGGGCCCTTTCCATCTATTAAAAACCCAGGTTAAAATCCCCCGGGAAAACCAGAAAACGAAAACTGCCCCTTGTGAAGCAGAGTGCGGAAGCAAAGGTGAGAATCCCACCCTTTTCCCTCTGTACCCAGTCAATACCTGGGTAGCGCTTCCCCCTTTCCCCGTATGAGTGTGGACCAATTGACCCTTCATTTTGGGAATACTGGGGGTTTAAAACCTCCTGTTAACCCCAGGTGCCCTTATCTTGGCATTCTTTTTCCCCTTTTACTCAACGTGCTGGAGGAAAAAGGGTTTCTCTGTACTTTGTTCTTGCCCGTGCTCCTACCCATGCCCCTCGGGAATAACCTACATCTGGTCAATTTTTCCTGTACCCCCTTTTTACAATTCAGGGGGAATTTTTTTAACAGTAATTTGTACATCCCAATTTTTTTAAGTACTTTTAAATTCGGGAAAAACCACATTTTTAAAAAATAAATGGAATCCCACCTTTCTTTTTTTCTCTTTTTTTAAATTGTATTAAATGGGTTTGTCTCAATACAGGGATTGATAGCTATGTTAAAGATCTTGAAAAAACAATTATTTTGCAATATGTGTCCATTAACGGGTGTCCTACCTTTTTCCCTTTTTTTTCTGACGCACCATCCCCTTTTGGGGGCCACCCCTTGAAAAATGTGAAAAAACAATTGTTGTTAGAAACAAAATTTTTTAGAATAGGACCTTTTTTTTTAGTATAGCTGCAGGGTCACAGAAAAAATCCCCCCCAAAAATTAAAAGCATTACCCTTGGGGCCCATTTGGTAAATTGTGAAAAACCAAAAAGTCTGTTAGAAACAACATTTTTTAGAATGGGCCCTGTAGTATGCTGCATGTCCCCAAAAAAAATCCCCCCAAAAAATTCAAAGCATGCCCCCTTGACCACTTTGGAAATTGTAAAGAACAAATGTCTGTTAAAACAACATTTTTTTTTTTAAAACCTGTAGTTTTTGCTCCCTTTCAAACCCAGAAATACCCAAAAAAAATTAAAAAAATGATTTCCCACCCCACTTTTAAAAATTGGGGGGGAAAAGAAAATGCCACTTAAACCCCCATTTCTGTTACAAAGGACCTTTGATTATTGCGTTTTCCCCACAGCTACATGCCCCCCAAAAAATTTTTAAATATGACTTCTCGGGCCACTTTTAAAAAATTGTGAGGGAGAAATGCCATTTAAAGAACCACATTTCTTTTTCCCAAAAGGGAAACCAAAATTATACTGTATCTCACAGCAAAATGCCCCCCAAAAAATTATAAAAAATGACTTCTCAGCCCTTTTAAAAAATTTTTGAGGGAGAAATTTCCACTTAGAAGTCACTTTTCCCTTTTTCCAAAGGACCATTGATTATTGCGGGTATTCCAGCAAAATGACCTAAAAAAACCATTGAAAAATGCGAAAATTTCCCTTAAGATAAAGTGAGTAAAAAGGGAATACGGTGTTGTCATAAAAACCTTGCTGTCTTTTACAGTCTCCCACAGAAAAACCAGCAAAATGAACTTTTGGGGAAAAAAAGGAATAAAAATTGCAGAAAGGAAATATCATTTTAAAAAAAATTTGTTCAAGGGGGAACCATTTCTTTTTTAAAAAGGAAATTTGTGAAGTAGACTGGCAACAAAACGGGACCTCGGAAAATTTGGGGCCAAAACCCATCATCAGAGGATCCATGTTTGTTTTTCATCTTGTTTAAAAGAAAACGACCCACAAAATCTTTTGGAATCCCGGAAATTGGTTTGTCGTAAGGCTCCTCCAGCGGGCGGGAAGGGTTTTCCCCCCTCAATATAAAGCGGGGCCGGGCGGGGGCCGGAAAACCCCCTCTATGGCTTTGGCAAAGCGAGCTGGGGCCTTTTCGTCCATTTTGGATCCCCAAAAGTCTTTTGGGGGCCCCGGAAAAAACAAAAATGCAAAAAAAACGGTGTTGAACGCAGATAGTGTGCCCCCAGGATCAAAAGCGATCCTGTGTTTTGGATGTGTGCCCGCATTGCATGCTTTGGTGAGGTGGGAAAAAATTTGCCAAGGTCCCCCCTTTAGGCTTCTGCCACCTTTGCCGTTTTTCCCGCAAAAAAGGGTACTTGGCACTCTACAACTGCCCCAACGTCCCCTGATGTTTTTTCCCCCGTGACATTTGGGGAACGTAAAAGCAACGCAACAGTGTCCCCCCAGTTGAAAAAATCACAAGGTCTCCATTTCCTGAATTTTACCCCTCTTTTGGGTGGGGGGAAAGGGAAAGTCGGGATTTTTTTTTTTGTCCCGGGGGATCCAGGAGCGTGGCCCCCCAGTAACTGTTTCTTTTTTGAGGGGCCTTAATGCGAGGATCATTTTGGGGGGAAAACGGAGAAATCCAAGAAACTCATTTTTGAGAGTTTGGACCCTTGTTTTCCCCAAAAGCCTCTGGGCGGGGGGGCACAGAAAACGATCTTCCTCATCTTCCTCCCCCATAAAATTTTCGCGCCAACCTTTTTCCCAAGGCAGGGACGTCGGAAAACATGGGTGTCTAGGAATCCCTCCTCCTCCTCCTCCTCCTCCCCCCGCTCCTCCGGCACAGCTTCAACACAGCCCGACTTCCTGGAGAAATCCCCCTAAGAGTTTAATGGGGCCACCTTGAAAACTACCCTTTTGGACCCCAAAACCACGGCCTAATGAAGACCGTTTGAAATTGTAAAAACTGCCCGGGCCTTGTGGTTTTGGGAGGGAGAGAAAGCCCATGCCCGCATCTTTCCCCGTCTCCTCCTCCGTCGCTGGGGGGCCCTGTTTTTTCAGAGTTCCCAAAGATCGTTCCAGAACTAAGATCCCCCCCAAAAATGTCATGCTGACAAGGGCATCGTCCGCACCCGACCATTTTTTGGGGGCTTTTTCAAAAAATGGCAAGGGTGGGGCAGAGCTCTTTTACCTGCCCCCCACCAAGGTGGTTCAACACCCCGAGGTCCGTACCGCTGCTTTTCCCGGGGCCCTGGTTCCTTTTGTTTCTGGGGTAAAGGCATTGCGCCCGCTTTCCACAATCGCCTGGAGCATGTGGAGGGTGGAATTCCAGCGTGTTCCACTCAACAATGGAAAGGTTGCCGGGGAGGCCGAGCTGACGCTGCAACGCAGCCAAAGGGGGGACGAAAAACAGGGTTGCGAACGGCGGGGAATGGGGAATCCAAACCCCCAGCCTTCTTCCCGCAGGCCCGTCCAGAACCCCCGGGTTTTGCTCTTTAGAAAAATTTTGGACGACCAAGGGGTTTTTGACATGTTTTCCCCGGCAAGGGATGGCTCCAGCCTACCCATCTTAAGGGGGGGCCCCCAGATTTCGCCCCCTTATTTGCACACCAAACCTTTCCTGGCACAAAGGGTTTTTGTCCCAAACCAGCGCTCGTCCTTGTTGTTAGAGCCCGGGCCACAGCTCCTGACCCGTGTGAGGGACTTCGCCCAAAGGGAGATTTTAATTTTTAACACGGGGGTTGTCCCTGGGCCGGGATTTCCACCAGAGGCCTTGGGGGGGAAAGAGCCCTGCACCCCTCCCTGCGGGGGTTTTTAAGAGCGGGGCGCCGAAGGGCCCGAGGCCAAACCCTCAACCCCCCGAGACCCTCCCCCCACTCACCAGTGAGCTTAAAGAGATTTAGCGGGGCCTTTGGGCCCTGCTTACTAAATCCCCCGGGGTTTGGGGTGAATTGGAAATTTTCCGGACACAGATGCAGGAAAAAAACCCCCGCTTAAAATTTTTAAAAAAATGAATTTTTCCCCCCCGGGCCAAAAGGGCCAGGGAACGGCTTTTCTGGCAAAAAAAATGCCGCTCCCTCTGGTATTGGGGGGAACGGAGGGCCTGAACGGGGAAAACCCCTCTGTGTCCACCCCCGACGGGAAAAAGGGAACATTTCCAAAAGGGCCAAAAAGCCCCGGCAAAAGCCGCCCTTCAAAGGTTTTGGCTTTTGGGGTGGTTTTTGGGTTTAAAAGTTTTTTTTTCTGCCCCCCAAACCCGGAAAAGAAGGCTGGCTGCTAGAAAAGGGCCGCTTTTACGGGGTGCAGGTCGAAAAACTGGGGGAAGGAGAAGGGTAGGATGGGGCTCTGGTGGTGCTGGTGGTACCCCGGGCGACGGTTGGGGGCGGGAAACGGAGGCTGTCCCTATCATGAATCTGAGAGACAAGGGCAGCTGAGGAAAGCTTGGTGGTGGCGGAGGAGGAAAGGGGGCGGGGGGACAGAGGGGGGGGAAAAGTGGATTGGAGGGCCCCTCGGTCCCGGGCCTTTTTTTTGGGCCCAAAAGGGTTCCCCCCATTTCCCAAATCATGCTTCCTGCCTGTGACAAAACCAAATGTTTTTTGGTGGTTAACCAATTAAGGTTTTTTGCCTTTTACTTTTTTCGTTTACGGGAAAGGCGGGGGGAAAGACAACGTGGGGGGAAAACAGAGGCTTGCTCAAAAAAGGCCCAGGGTTGAGAGGGCCCCGGGCCTTTTTTTACGGCATAAGCGAGGGGCCCGGGGGTTTTCGCTGCCCGTGGGGGCGGGAAAAAAAATCAGGGGGACTTCTGGGGACCGCCCTCCCCCCCTTTTTTTTGGCGGGGCCCGTATTTTACACTACCCCCTCATCTTCCTCCCCCGCCCTGATAAGTGCTCGCAAAACAAATTCTGCAGGGAAAAAACCAGGATGGATCCGCAATGTCGTCATCATCATCCTCATTTAAAACAGGGGACCCTTGGGCTCCTGACTTTTTTCACCAGAAAACTGCGGGCTACAAGGGAAGGGGGCCCCGCAAGGCGTTTTCCCCCCCCGCCCCGGGGTTTTTTCCGAATTTTACCGGGTTCCTTCACCTCCTCTGATGGGATCGTAACTGGGCGTCAGAGCAAAATAAATCAAACCTCTTGATCTTTTTTTTCATGCCTTTGACCCCAACCGCTTTTTTCATCAAAAAGGTTTTTTCAGACAATGGTTAACCACAGTGGTGGCCAAAAACGAGTTGACCCTTTTGGGGGTGCTTTTATTTTGGACGGATTTACGATGATGCGATGACGACATTTGGGCCGTGGGCTGCAAAGGGTTAAGAGGTAAGACTGCTAGTGCAGGGTTTCATTAACCCGAAGGGGCCCAAATTGGGGGACGATTTTTCGTTACTTAGAAATTTACAGGGCCCCTAACCCCGCGATGAAGGCCTGACGGTCCTGCAAAATGACGATTGCTGGCATGCGTGGTTGCGCCAGCACTGGAAAAAAGGGGCACCCTTTTCTCGTACCCCTTTCTTCCATTTTTGCTACCCCCCTCTTTGCTCGCTTACCACCTGCAATTTTTCTCCATGTTCAGAAATATAAAAATTTTGAAGGATGGAAAAGTTTTTGGGAAAAATCCCTTTTTTAAAAAACGGGGAAATCACAGCTAAATTTTCAAAAACCCCCCTAAACAAAAAAAAAAATTGTGGATCCAAATTTTTAAATGCAAGGTTATTCAAACCCTTTTGGACTGGGCAAAAGCCAAAAAAACCCCGTATCTGTTTTTTTTTGGTAAATAAACGGTATTTTTTTTCACCTTTCAAATTTACCTGGGTTTAATATAGAATTGCTGTTTTAAGAAATTTAAAGTAGATGCTGCTTTAATGAAAAAGTGTGGGTCGCAAAAAACAAAAAACAGTAACTGTTTTTGTTTTGGGTATAATAAACGGGAAAAAATTTTTTTCACCTTTCAATTTTACCGGGTGAATATAGAATTGTTTTTTTTAAATTTTACGTAGAAGTCGTCAATGAAAGGCCCCTTGGGGGTGCGCAAAAATCAAAAAAACAATAACTGTTTTTTGTTTTTATATAATTAAAAAGGTAATTTTTTTTTCACCTTTCAATTCACATGTGGTGTATTTTAGAATTGCTGTTTTAAGATTTAAATTTGATGTGCGTCAATTTAACAGTGTGGGTGCGCCCAAAAATCCAAAAAAAAACGTAAAATGTTATGTTTTGATATAATAAACGGGATTTTTTGGGACCTTTCAAAATTTACCTGTGGTGGGAAAATAGAATTGCTGTTTTAAGAAATTTGTAGATGCTCGTCAAGGGAAAACTGCTGGGTGCGCCCAAAAAAAAAAAACAAATAACTGTATGTTTTCGTACGTTTCACGGTAAATTTTTGGCAACAAACCAAACCCGTGCTTGGGCTACAAGGGTTGTGGTTTGTAATTTAAGTGCAAAGGTTTGGGTTTCATCAACATCACAGGTGTAAAGGGTATATTGAACACCTATTTTGAAAAGATTTTGATAATAAAAGTGGGGTTTTTTCAGCTAACAAAAAGACCCCGCAGTTACTAGAAATTATGTTTATCCAATATAAGTTCAGGGTGCCCAATATCCGGAAATATTTCAAAAGCCCAAATGTTTTTAAAAATAAAGATTTTTCCCCTTTCAATGTCTACACAAAAATCTTTTGGGGAACTTTTTCCCGTGTTCTTTTTAAAAAAGGCTTTTTCTGTGTTTGCCCGCGGGGCCCCCCCCCCCCCCCCCAGCTCCCACCGCTTTGAAAATTTTCAGCGGTTTGATGCGCTTTTAAAAAATTTTTCCGAAATACAATAAAAAAGTTCAAATCTCTAAACAACTAAATTGGAAGGATCACGCTAAAAGTTGAGGTTTCCTGTGCAAAATAGACTAATTTTGCTGAGCCCGTTTTGGGCCCCAGGGAGAGCGCACGTCCCCCTATGAGAAAGGAGGCACTGAGGGTGAAACAGGAAAACGCCCGTTCAAGTAAAAAAAGGGGCATGTGGAAATTTTTTCCCGCCAATCGCAACCATACAAATCCCAGTCATGACGTCCCCACCATCCACCCTTTCCAATTTTGTAATTTTCTTTCGGCCGCCAAAATTACAGGGAAACGCCGAAAAAAAACGCGATCATAATAGATGATGCACAGATTTTAAACCCTTTAAAAAAACGCCCTGATCTGGGGAAAATTTTGATCACCATTAAAACCTTGCCCCATTTCAAAATTTGTCGAAAAAAAAACGCCCCAACAAATAGTTATAAACAATAGGTCATTTTCTGACGACCCTTTTCCCCTTTTGCCCCACCGCCCTTTAAAAGATTTTTTTTATGACTAATTTTGGAAGCCAAAAATATATTTGATAAACCAGAAAAAATTTTTATTGTTTCTCAAGTCCATTGGGTTTCTATTAAAGGACTCTTGCAGAACAAAGATTAGGGGGTTTTCCAACAGGAGGAGTTTTATTAAACAACTGCGCTATTGGAAATTTTAAAATCCTCTTCCCGGCAAAAAGGGAAAGATTTGGGTCAAATTGTGGGGGGTTTGCCCTGGGTTAAAAAGACCCTTTCCCGGTTAAATAGAAAAAACATTTATTTTTTTTATATTTTACTGGGCCTCAAGGGGGCCTGGGTCCCATTCCCGTTTAAGTATACAGCGCAGTGGGGGAGGAGCCAATTTTGGGTTTTTATGGGACAAGGCATTGGGGGCATGATTTAAAGTTTTTGGGTGGCATCGTTATGTTTTTGGTACATTTTTGAAAATTTGTGAAAAAAATGAAACCAAAAAGGAATAATTTGGGAAATTGAAATGTGGGAAAAGTAGTGAAATTTCCCTTGGGAGAGTTCCCTTTTTTAGTAATAAATTCTAGGGGCCCGAATCCCCTTCAATTTCCCCTTCTTTCCTCCTTATCAATACAAAACTGGGTTACAATTATATTTAAAAAAAAAAAAAAACATCCACAATTATCTACATTAGTGCTCCCCATTAATGGTTAATAAATGGTGCAAATCTAATGGGACTTTCTCACATCTTATTACAATCTAACCCATGGGCTGTAAAGAATTTAGCTTCCTGTGGAGCTTCATTTATTAGAGCTAGTTAAAAAGAAGGCACATGTAGTTGTGTTACAGTCCAGTTTTCAATACATTCATGTCTTAGCACAAAGGGTTTGAAAAAATAATTTAAACACCTATTATGATTGTGAGATTGTGAAACTGTCCCTATTGGGTTCAGTACTGGTTGGACCAAACCTGTAAGAAAGTTTTGGTTCCAGACATCTCTAACTGTCACCAAAACAATAACCTTAAGTTGGGGTTAGGGTTTTTGGAAATTTTAGGGGTTAACTTACACCTTTGTGGAGCTTTCAGGTCTGGTGGCGCTGTTGCTCTGACATTACTTCTGGTACCATGTCACATAAGGCTAGCCCTAAACTCAAACTCAAAGTTCGAGGGCCGAATCTGGCCCACCATATTCTTTTGTGTAGCTCTTGAGAGCTTAGACACAGCTGATGGGCAACTCACAGCCCTACCTAGACACTTAACCAAACTCCAATGGCCCTTTGAGGGCAACCACAATGCTGTTGTGGCCCACGGTGAAAATAAGTTTGACACCCCTGCCCTAAACCCTGTAAAAAAACCTTAATCCTAGCCCAATTTTTTTTTTTAAATCATGTTTTGGGTGGTCAAATTTTTTCAAACCAGTGTTATACCAAATCAGGGCCTATTTGCAATACCCTAACTATAATATCTGACGTAGCAGTTGCCCAGGAGAAAGCCAACAGGAGAGAAAGCGCCACAATGCTATTGGAGTGTCACTTCATTCTAGTGATCAGCAAAGATTACAGCAGTTGGATATAGCATGGTTTCGCAAGATATTACCATGGGCATAACTATAGTCATAGTAGCCATAGCAGCTACTATGGGGACTAAAAGCTTAAGAGACGTTTGTAACACTGCTTCATGGACTCTCCATTATCAAGACCCTTTCTAATTGCTATATATGCTGCTATATTACTTTCAAGTCATTAGGCGATGGGGACCCATCTTATTTTGCTAAAGGTCCCTTTGAATTCTAGTAAGGCCATTGCTGAACCTAATGATACAACACCAATGTCTAGGATGAGGCCACCTCTTTTATTTTCATTATTTACTTATAATTTGTAATACTAAAAGAAATGGTTCTGACCTGTGGAGTTTTGTCCCATGAGTCAGAACAGTTATCACATTTTACAATAGCCTCAGCTGTAAATGTAACAATTGCACAATGGACTATGCTCCAAACATGGTTTTGGGGTAATGCAGATGTTGTGGATTGAAAATGCTAAAGTTGTCTGGTTGACTATGGTCCAAAAAAGTGGATTTGGGGCAATGCAAAATCAATATGTCTCACACCATTCAAACAGTTGTTCATGGGTTTAAACATCGAGAATAATAGCAAATCAAATTTGCATATTACTCTTTCCTGCTTGTCTTTCTAATTTCTAAAAAATGTTGGACACTCATTGGATCAGGGAAGAATCTTTCCAACTAGTTGCAGAATTCATTCATTAACTTTGTAGGAGCAAGTCACACAGTTTGAAGTGATCAGCAAGAAACACAGAATTTGTTTATCAAATTGGACATCGGTGACATATCCCTAATGAGATGATTGCCCTCAGTATCTATGTTTAGAAAAATGATTAATTTAAATTGTTCCATTTGTGCAGCTAAAAAGCATTGATCAGATCTGTGAAAATTTGCTCCATGGGTCAGAACGCTTGTCATACTTTAAAAAAAAAATCAGTTGTTAGTAGAAAAAGCTATAATTTTTAGGTTGACTATGCTACATTCATATAGTCCTCTAAAAGAATGAAAGGGGAGCTCTGATCGTTGCTATGAGCTCTGATGGTTGCTGTATGACTTCTGATCAGTTGCTCATGAGCTCAGATTGGTCGCTATAGGCTCTGATTGGTTGCTATGAGCTCTGATTGGTCGCTATAGGCTATGATTGGATGCTATGAGCTCTGATTGGTCCCTATGGGCTCTGATTGGTTGCTATGAGCTCTGATCAGTTTCCATGAGCTCTGATTGGTTGCTCTGGTTTCTTATTAGTTGCTATGGGCTCTGATTGGTTGTTGTGGGTTCTTATTAGTTGCTACGGGCTCTGATTGGTTGCTCTGGGCGACAAAGAAATTCTTAGACCTAGATAGTTTTCATACGTGAGGCCCAGTATGTTTTACACCATACAAACAATTTTCCATGGGTTTAATCATTGATTTTATTGGAAATACTGAGTTTACATATTCCTTTGTCCTGCTGGACTGTCCGATTACAAACATTTTTTGGACTCCTATCGGGTCAGAGAAAAATCTTTCCCACGGTAAGCAGCTTTGCTTCGTAAACTTTGCAGAAGGCAAGGTACATAGTATAAACTAGCTTGGTGATCAGCGGGGATCCCAGAAGTTTCTGAGTATTTCGTCGCTTGTGATTAATGCCACCAGTGTTTTTTGTTTAGCGTAATACCTGATTAATGATCTTCTAATGATATGCGTTCCATCTGAGAAGCTAGTAAGCATTGACCTGATCTCTGAAAAGTGCTCCCTGGGTCAGAACAGTTTAGTAATCTCACTTATTTGTAAAAATAAAATCTCAAACTGTCAGGTTGACCATGTTCCAAAAAAGTGCAAAAAAAAATTTTATACTCCCCCGGGTCAAACACTTTCCCAGGGGTTTTAATCATTTGTATAATAAAGATATTACACTTACACACTCCTCTTTCCTGTTGGGCTTTCTGATTAAAAAAAAAAAATTGAACCCTCATCGGTTCAGAGAAGAATTTTTCCAACTAGAAGCAGCTTCAGTTCATTAATTTTGCAGAAAGCAAGTCACGCAGAATAAACTCCATACATAACAATACCTGGAAGCATGCCTGAATGTCAATCAAAGAAAAAACCCTTTCCTATAAAATTCCAATTGGTGTCATAGAAAAACATCTTATCATATAACAGAACATGAATTTTCCTTCAATAGAGTTTCTGCCTTATTTGACAATATGTAGATTTTTCTGGGGGTTTTTTGTTGTTTTTTTTTTTTTTTTTTGTTTTGCGCCAATCATTTGACAGGGAAAACACTTTGGTTTCATGAAGATAAAACAGAAGCACAAAAAAAAATACAAAAATATTCAATTGTAAACCATATTATAGGGAGCCGGCAAGGTTGTTGTGCAAATAACATCAATTTCCTCAAGGATATGGCCAATTTACCTGACACCGTCTCTTTGCTAAATCAGACATTAGGTTCATTGCCGTCTGTTTCTTGTTGATTGCCTATGAGTTGTAATCGAGATGTCAGGTAACGGAGACTGGTGGTTCCACGGGATCATTCCATTGAATGCATATATCTACATAATAAAACGTTAAAACCATCAGTCTCCGCTATCTCTGTAATTACCAGATGTCATATGTTGTAGGAGGCGTGTTTCCAAATCAATAAGAGGTTTTAAATAGTGGAGACATGCATTAGGGAGCAATGTGCACAGCACACATTATCGTGGACAACTCCTGTCCAATAATGGTCTTAAAGTATTTACAGCATTAACATCACCGGGTTACACATTGTGCAAGTCGCATGTTTGCACATACATCAGAAGGAAGAGATACAAGTGTTTCTGTTATCTCTTTACATTGCAGTAACTGAATTAAAGGGACCCTGCCATCCACATTTTTTATTTATATATTGAGAAGCAATATGTAACTAGTACATGGTTTGTTTTCCTTTAATTTGGTTTTTTTTGTTTGTTTTTACATTTTTTTAAAGTTCCCCTATGCACATGATTTCCTGTTTTGTCACAGACTTCCTCTCTGTGATAGCACATCAGTGAGAGGATTGCTTGACGGTTTACCTTGTATCTATCCCCTTTCAGAGATAAACAGAGTAATCATTAGTCAATTGCTGACTATTACTAATGAGACTACATAGAGATAAACAACAATTAGAGTAAAATGAGATTGGTCTGCTCTGCCATTCAGGGGCTTTATCTCACAGCTTGAAAAGAACACTATTTTATGTGTAATTATCAATTGCATAGGACCACTGAAATAAAAGGAATAAATTGTTTTCTACCAATGTTGGTATTAACAAATATACCCAATTTTGATGGGAGTGTCCCTTAAAGGGGTTGTCTCGCTACAAAGAATAGCTTTCAACATGTAGGGATCACTAAATAAAGAAATTTTCCAAATATATTGCTTTGTTCATTTTTTTTTTCGAGGAGCTACAAGTGATTTTATCACCTTCTGAGTGCTTTCAGGTTTCCCAAGTGACCAACCTGTGTACTTCTTCTCCCCTGCTGTTTGTTCTATCTGATAGCAGGGAGTGACATCATCACACAGGTCGCTGCAGCACAGAACTCCGGACAGTGAGAGCTTGTTTGTTATCTGATCTTTTAGACAAAAGACCGTAATTACTACTGTTTACTTAAACTCAGAAGCTTCCCTGGTCCTCACAGCAAGAGATTTAACTTTATCTAATTAGCAAAGGTCTGAATACACGGGCTCAATGCAAATTTAAACAGACAGCTTGACCAAAAAGTGACAGAGCAAAGCAGCATTATTTCATTCATGCATCCTATGAAACTCTGAGATGAGACAACCCCTTTAAAGATTCTAATGATGGCTGAAGGTATATATATATATATATATATATATACACAGATATAGATAGATAGATAGATAGATAGATAGATAGATAGATAGATAGATAGATTACATCACTCACATTTTTGTAAATATTGTATTATATCTTCTCATGGGATAACACTGAAGATATGACACTTTGGAGCAATGTAAAGTAGTCAGTGCACAGCTTGTATAACAGTGTAAATTTGGTTTGCCCTCAAAATATCTCAACACGCAGCCATCAATGTCTAAAGGACTGAAAACAAAAGTGAGGACACCCCTAAGTGAAATGGACAAATTAGGCCCAAAGTGTCAATATATTGTGTGGCCACCATTATTTCCCAGCACTGCTTTAAAGGGGTTGTATAATTTAATTAAATGGTCTTCAGAATAAGAGCACAGTGAAAACAAGTAACTTTGCAATTAGATGGCATTAGAAAAGCTGTCTTGTATTCACAGTTCTCCTTATGTTCTCTTTCTGTTTACACTGATATCCAGTCCTGGTTGGATCCCTCTTCCTTACATTTCACTAGCTGAGAGCTCATTTACATTCTGTACGGCCCCAGGTCGGCCGTATTCACGGAGCTTGCATTCCTGCCTTTCACTCAGAGTAAGAGACCTGTGTAACTTTGTGTAACAGAAATACACTGCAGAGCTTCTACAATCAGGAAACAGCACAATTGTGTGTCGATCCCTGCCTCTCTGACTCAGAGATAGAGGCCGTAACAATTTCTCTCTGCACACCTAGCAGAATCAAACTGCAGCAGATTCTGCAATCAGAAAACAGCACAATTGTGTGTTGATCCCTGCCTCTCCTGCATAGAAGGGAGATCTATGCAGTTCATAGAAAGCTGGATTCAACTGTAACAAATCTCCAGCTGTGAGAGAAGAAGAGATCAGTGCTCAGTCTATATTGAATGCAGCCTGTGGTACGTATACAGCTCTTATAAAATAAGACTGATAGGGAGAGACACAGTGACATGTGGACTCAGAGAGGTGGGGGGGAGTCTCGGGAGCCAGCATGAACAGTGAAGGGGGGATGATGTCACCCAGCTGGGAGGGGAAGAAACGCCCCTGCATTCCTAGAGTTGAGTAGCTGAAAGCAGTATGAATCAGCCGAACTAAAGAAGCGATACATCCCCTTTAACTCTCTTGGGCATGGAGGTCACTAGAGCCACTGGAATCCTCTTCCGCTCCTCCATGATGACATCACGGAGCTGGTGGGTGTTAGAGACCTTGCACTCCTCCACCTTCCGTTTGAGGATGTCTCACAGACGCTCAATAGGGTTTAGATCTGTAGACATGCTCGGCCAATCCAGCACCTTTACCCTCATTTTCTTTAGCAAGGCAGTGGTTGTCTTGGAGGTGTGTTTGGAGTCATTATCCTGTTGGAATACTGCCCTGCGGCCCAGAAGTGAGCAGATCGTGCTCTGCTTCAGTATGTCACAGTACATGTTTGCATTCATGGTTCCCTCAATGAACTGTAGCTCCCCACAGCCGGCAGCAGTCATGCAGCCCCAAACCATGACACTCACACCACCATGCCTGACTGTAGGCAAGACACTTGTCTTTGTGCTCCTCACCTGGTTGTCACCACACACATTTGACACCATCTAATGCAAATAAGTTTATTTGACAACCATAATACGACAACCATTACTTTTTTATTTTCACATTCTGTAGCTTTATGTGGACTTCTTTTGGGTGGATAGCATTTTTTAATGGTTTTGATGGTATACATTAGTTGTAGCATAGCATGTATTTAGTTTTGGGAGTTAATTGGAAAAAATAAGAATCCCACTATTGTGACATTGTTTTATTGGTAAATGTTTGAATAACATTTACAATTATCATAGTTTTTTTTTGGTCTTTACTTTGAATTTTTTTATAATTTATAAACTTTGTTTATTTACATAATTATTTATATCTTAACCTCATTACAAGTCTTGGAGTAACAGGAAAAGTACATGGCAAACAGGGGGCATAGTTAGACCTCCAGCTCCATTGACCGCAATCAGGTTGTGGTGGTCACCAATCAATTATCAGTGAGAGCCTCCTCCTGTTAAACTCTATAGATGCCACAGTCCCTTTTAATAGCAGTATCTATGGAGTTGTTTACCCAGGGTATTGGACCACACATTTATATTAGGATTCATAATTGCAGTGACCAATAAACCCTAGTCAATGAAACCCCAAGAAAAAAACATTGTATTTTACGAACCAATATCTAGTGATGGGTTTAGAACCGTCATATCTCTTCTAGCTCACCTCTAACTTTCGACAAAAATTTATTTCCAATATTTCTAATGAAATAATGTTCCTACTTTCAGTATCTGTAGTATTGCAAATTGTTTTAGGAATGCAAATTTTATTCATATAAATATATATTATTTTCTTCTTTTTAAAATAAAGCTCATTAAATTGACAGTTGCTCGTTCTGGGTTTCCTTTAGGAAAATTCTCAGTGGACAATTTAGAAATAATTAGAACAGTGAATATTCATTTAAAGGGTTGCGCTAATTACACCAAGTCTGATTGCTGAATTGTTAGTGAAGATGGGGACTTGTACGCTGAAGTCTACAGGTCATGTTATTATAAGGAGATATCACTCTCTGCTTTACAACAAGCTCTTGCTTCATTTAGGAAGCTTTTTTGAAGTGTGTGCACTGTGTGTAGACTAATTGTGTCTCCAACTTCTCCTTTACAACTCATCTCCATCCCTGGTGACTTTCTAGGCAATTGACCTGACACAATATACCGTACAAGCCAAAACTGGCTTTACAAACTCACTGAAGCAGCAATTGGAGAGAAATCAATTTCTTGTTTACCGGTTCTTCGGAACTTTGCGTTAAGTGAGACAATTGTCGGTTCTTCATCTTCTTCTCTTGGTTCTTAATCTGAACACTGCTCACCAGTACAGGTTTTATGGAGTGATTATGACTATGAAATATAGTTGTTGTTAGAAACTTATGCTGACTCCATTTGAGCAGCAGATAAGTCATATTGTTAGTGGTAACAGTATGTTGGTCAGTGAAGGGAGTGGAACAGCTGAGCTGAGGGGCTAGAAGAAGGCAATCTTGTAAGTGAGGACTATTTTAGAAAGGTAAGAAATGAATCTAGAATTAAATTTCAAATAGTTGATGGGAATCATCAAAGCTGATACCAGCTGCTCTGGAACTGAAACAGGTCGCTCTCATAACCCCTTACTGACAAATGACCTTACCTGTATGTCATAATATCGGTAATAGTATAATATTGTACCGTGTTAGCCATAGAAAGTAGTAAAAAGTGAAGAAATCACTTACTGATAAGAAGAGTGAAGAAATGAGGCATACCTTTTAGAGGCTAACTGAGTATATTTGATGGTTAGCTTTCGAGAGTACTAGCTCTCTTCATCAGACCTGATGTTATACAAGAAACTGAAAATTTACAGACTTTTCATACACAGAAGACATGGAAGATCCTTTGAAGATCCATGTCTTCTGTGTATAAAAAGTCTTTAAGTTTTCAGTTTCTTGTATAACATCATGTCTGAAGAAGGGAGCTAGTGCTCTCGATAGCTCACCATCAAATATACTCAATTAGCCTCAAAAAGGTATCGTCTCATTTCTTCACTCTTCTAATAATATCAGTAAGGGAGTATGGAGCGGCAGGTAATGGGTAATTATGTTAGCCAGGGCCTGTTATTAGCTGCCGGGATTGGAGAAAGCCCCCATCCAGGCTTTTGAATCCTTTATATGCTGTGGTGATCTGGTCACTGTCATATACATGAATGTACCATTAGTCAAACTGAACCCCCAGCAACTAGGTTGTGCAGTCCTGAGCAGTTTTCTCGGCAGTTGGGTTTCTAATGAAGGCCCCAGTCAGGATGTATAGCCATAGACATATTTGTACACCTTTTGCTGTGTTGCAGCACAGTGTACATGTGATCGTGCCATTGAGTGGTCAAGCAGCAGAGCACATGTGATCGTGCCCCCTAATGGTCAAGTATCAGTGTACGTGTGATTGCGCTCCCTAGTGGTCAAGTAGCAGTGTACATGTGATTGTCCAATTTATTGAAGTATAACACCATTTATCCCAAACAGTTAACAGCATAGAAAAAAAATGGTGACCAAACTGTGTTTTTTTGGTAATTTAATATCTCCAAAGAAATTTAAATAAAAAGTAATAAAGAGTTGTATGTATCCAAAAATGATAGCATCACATAGCCAGCAAAAACAGGCGAACCCAAGTAGTAGTGCTAGAGAGCAGAAAACCACCAACTTGTTATGTCCTACAAAGAGGTCCAATGTCCTTATATCTGAGTGAGCTCAAACTCCATGCTAATGTACATGGTAACACTTCCATTTTCTGTTTTTGGTTGCTCATGTAGGCGTGTTCACTACGCTATCACGGCGGATTTGTGCGCCGTATAAGAGCGCAAATAATCCAGCCTGAAAAAAAACAGGCGGACGGCGGGGCCGAGCTGCGGCAGGGGGCTCTCTCCCGCCGATAGACCATTGCTTTTTAACGGCGCGTTCCCGCCGCCGTAAATAATGTGCATGCACTTTCTCTCCCACGCGGGGGATTGACCGAGCGGGAGGACGACGATTCCACTGTTCGTCTATGAGAGCAGTGGATTACCGAATGACTCGAAAGGATTGGTGAGCCCGTAGTTTAAGGCAATCCGGCGGAATACGAGCCAATCGCACAAAATAAGCGTGTGAACGGGGCCTTTACTAACTACAGGGGCTGTTTGGTTAATATAAAAAAAATAAACACTAATCTACTGGAGAGCAATCAAATAAAAAAAGAAAAAAAAAACTATATTCACCTTTCTCCTCACTCTGTTCTAGGGTTGGTCTCTCCAGTCTTCTGTTTACTTTCTGTTCTCTTTTGAAAAGGATGTCACCACTACAGCCGCCGATTGGTTGTAGCAATCACATTCTACTCTCTTACATCACCATTCTGAACAGTGATGTAAGGAGAAGCATGTGACCGTTACAGCTAATCAGTGATCAGGAATGACTTCCTGTTCCGTGCTAGAAAGAAAGTAAAGAAGATTGGAGAGATGGAAGAAGGTAAGTAAAGTTTTGTGTTGATTTATTTATTGCCCAATAGTAGCTTATTATTTAATAAGAACCGGACAATCTCTTGAAGCCTAATGTCAATCAACAGATATGTAGTTTTCATTCTAGAAAGAAAGTACTAAATAGTAGCATAGCATCTGGATTTGTATCAAAGCCTAAAAATAAAGAAGGACTTTTGTATATTTGATACATAGAAATTAGTTCGATAAATAAATAGATAAATAGAAATGAGATGAGATAAAAACGGAATTAATTAAAACAGAAAATAAAGCAAATTATTTCATGGTAATATATTGGGTAGGACTTACTTTTAGCCAATATTATGTGTGTTAAGATGTAAATGTTATTATTTTGTCTGCAAGGCACCGGACAAAAAACTTGTCGCAAACCAAAATCTAAAAATTGCTTTCGATGCCAGTTTTTTGTCGTGTTTCCAACGAGTTTTGTGGGTGGATTTCAGTTTTTTGCCGTGTTTTTTGGACTGTTTTTGTACTGTTTTAGGGGAGTTTTGGGGCACTTTTTAATGTAAGTAAAATCCATATACCTTGTTAAACACCTGGGCAGTTTTTCAGCAGAACCGTCCAAAAACCTAGCCAAAAAACGCACCAAAAACCGCCAAAAAACCATCCGGAGGTTTACATAGACTTCAATAGTAAATTTTCTGCCCTGCTCTTTCATTTTTTGCAACATCTTACAAAAAATGACCAGCAGTAAAAATGAGCAGAAAAAAAAGCATTCTGTGGAGACTACATAACGTTATTACTTTTAGGTTATGTTCTCACGGCGTGTTGGGTCCGTGTGAACATATGCTTTTAGATACGTGTTTGGGTTCGTCTGTTAGAGCCCAAATGAACCCAAATATGTATCTAATAAATATCAATATTATTTACCTTTCCTTTTATTAGAAACACGCATCGGCATTCAAACGAGTGATCAACGATGCATGTCTCACTCCGTCTTTCGGATCCGTGTTTCGGATCTGTCCCAAGAATTGACATGTCAATTCTTGGTCCAAAAGACGCCCTATTTTAAACTATAGGGGATCACGTTTTCAAACACGCAGCTGTGTGTTGGATACATGGTGAATCTGTTTTGAATCCGATCGCTGCATCGTTTTTGTATCCGATTTTCGGATCCAACACGGATCCAAACATGCCATGTGAATGGCCTCTTAAAGCCTATGAGACCTATTTTCAGTTGTTTTTTTCCAGCGGTTTTAGAAAACAACCGTTTTTGTGTGCTGTGTAGACATAGTACCGGCTGATTCCGTACCAAAATATTTATGGTTTCTGCACCAAAATCCTCAGAGAAAAGCATCTCATGATATTTGATGGATATTTATTGATTTATTTCTTTATCCATGTGGCAATATGGCACAGCTCTTTTCTTTTTTTAATTCGTTGTGTGGTGTATTCCTTTGGAAAAGCCACTCGTTTCACTCGGTTTTTGCATTTTGTTGAAAGACTAGTCCTATTGAATAAGTCTGATATGTGCCCTGATACGTGGTGAAATCCACCGCTATAAAAGTAAAATACCACTGATACCGTACAGAAAAGTCTGCTGTTAACAGAGCCTTAGGTTTTTGATTTGTAAATAAAGCTCAATGGTTAAATCCAGACAATAGTTCTAAAATGAAACTGCATAAATAAAATACTAAGATAAAAAGAGGAGACTCCATTGAAGAACAATTGCGCATAAACCCTTGTAGTCACTATTCCTATTTTACAATGAGGAGTCAAGAAAAAGAAATCATATTTCACCTTCTTTCCTAAGATGCTGGGAAGTAAAATGTATTTAATTAAGCTGATTTACTTCGCTGAATTGCTTTGTGGGATAAAATACCATCTTTTTTTGCATAATAAAACAATTTGTAATTCAAATGTGATACTTCTAGGACAAGACAATTGAATTTTTTTTCCTCTTTTTCCGGAAGATGTGCAATGATTGATATTAGAGATGAAACATATGTCAACAAGACTCAAGTCTTGTCACTGCCAGTCCGACATGAAAGAACAAAAATATCTAATGAAAGTAGAAGTCATGTTTTTACATCAAATACTCAGTAATTAAGATCATGATATCATGACTGTAGTTTTATTCTACACATATGGTTATGTTGAGTTCATTGTGGTTTCAATTTTTATATATATATATTACAGTGTGATCCTTACAGTGAGCCCTTAATGAATTATATTTTATTTTTGCATAAATTATTCACATGATCAATAAGCAATGTGTTGTTAGTTAACTGGCCTATTTTTATTAGACAATTACTGTGCTGACATAAATGAGTCAAGCATTGGGCTTCAGATTTGGGTCAAAGCCAAAATTGACCCGAATCCATTTGCTTTAATTCGATTGTACCTGCAGTTGACTTTTGGCAGTCAAAAAAATTTAACCTGATCCTTGGTTCATGTACTGGATTTGAACGGGTTAACGTACCTCTTTGGTGCTGCTGTCCATCTCAAGGCGTGGTTCCTCTGATGTAATTTCTGCATGACATCACTTTTGGTCCAGCATCCCATACAGAGGCGTAACTTGAAGCTCTTGGGCCCCAATGCAAAAAGTTAAATCGGGCACCCCAATTGTTATGTGCTAATTAAGACTGGTGTCTTCTTATGTGGTAAGAGGGCTTTTGGGCTCCCTGAAGCTGCAGGGCCTGGTAGCAACTGCTACCTCTGCACCCCCTATGGCTACGATCCTGATCACATAGGTAATCATGCCAGTTAACCCATACAAAATCAGTAAAAATAAACCGTAACTACAATTTAAGAGTTAGGATTATGGTTATGGTCAAGATTAGGGCAAGGTTTATTGTTAGGGTCAGTGTGTAAAAATTCAGGTTATCAACCTCCCGAACATACATTTTTTAACAAGTTTGTTTGAACCAGTGTTAGTCCAAAAAAGGAGCATATCCAAGAGACAGTAGGTGAGCCTTTAAAGGGGTCATCCACCTCAGTAGGAAGTTGTTTAAAAAGGTTCAGGGCCCCAAGTGATTAAAAAAAAAAAAAAAAAAAAAAAAAATATATATATATATATAATATTATAATATATATATATAATATTATTATATATTATATATATATATATATTATAATATATACTGACCTTCCCCATTCCCTGGTTCCAACAGCTCACCTCTCCAGTCTTCTGTTGACATGGCGTCACTTCCAAATGGGGACGACACTGCAGCAGCCGTTGATTGGCTGCAGCAGTCACTAGTCTATAACTAACATCACCGTTCAGAAGTAAACAGCTCTGAACATGATTTAAATAGAGGCACGTGACCACTGCAGCCAATCAGTGGCTTCAGCAGTGACGTCCCCATTTGGAAGTGACGCCATGTCAACAGAAGACTGGAGAGAAGCGCTGTTAGAACCCAGGACTGGGGGAAGATGACTATAGCTTTTTTTTATTTATTTGGGTCCTGGGGGTGAAGATGAGTATTTTTTTTTTTATTTTACTTGGGGTGCTTTTTTAAATAACATTTTACCAAGGTGGACAACACCTTTAAGCGATGTTGTAATTGATGCTCTACATTGGGCTGGATGTAAACTGCTCATTTGTTCCCGTTTAGGACCTCCTCTGCAGGTATTCATCAGGAAACCTAAGAAAGGTATCCGGATGGAGCTTGCAACATATTCATTTGGAACAACAGCTCAAACAAAGTCACTTATATACTATCCTTGTTCTCTTTCCTGAACATAAATGCTTTAAGTGCTGGACAAAATAACACGGGATACCTTTTTCTAGTATCCCAATGGATACCCACAACAAAAGTCCCAAATGGTGTGTGCCCGGCTTTAATTATATGTTTGTGATCCATATTTTGGACAAGATTAAAGTAAAATGTGGATTAGGGCTTTGTTGACATCTGCATCTGAATTTCCAATCTTAGGCTGCATATTAGAAGCTGAAGAGTGAAAACAATAATAATGCAGCAACCAGTGCAATTTATGGCAACTGGCAGACTACACTGACTCTTTGTTGTGGTATTGGGGCTTTTCACATAATCTTGACAGAGACTCTTGATGTGATCCTCAATGAAAAAAGAAATTGTAAGGGGCAACTATTATTCATGAGGCCATTTAAAAGATGATATGTTGAATGCTGAGTGTTTTAATGAAGCTGCAAACTAATTGCTAATTGACTTCCTATTAAATGTCTCTGAGTTATATAAGGGGAAAAATCTCCCCTTGAGGAGAGGAACCAATAAATTGGTCGGTGTGAGGGTTCACTTGCCATTCAGACCTCACTGACTGTTTTGCATAAAGCAAAGGCTTGTGGAAAAAGAGCTGAGGAGCTCCACGGTGCACTCTATTGGATGTAGTTATCCTCAGTTCACATGTAGCTCACAGGAGCCTAGCAATGTGAAAGGGTTTTGAACCAAACCAGTTAAGTTCAACTACAGACAGCTGTTTTGGGGTATTTGCCCCTCGTCGGTGCAGTGTAGAACTTACTGGTTGGCTGAGTGAGAGGCAAGAGTGGCTTTGAAGTTACTGAGTTATATAGTCATATAGTAAGTCCCACAAAACGGGTATTCCCATCTCATTGATTAGCTTTAAACATGTAGGAATATATAATATATAAATGTATAGTATTTGTCTACAGGTGATTTTCTGTGTTACCAGCCACCCCTTTGCCCACCCATTCCCATTAGGCTGATAAATTATAGACCTATAGATAAGAGGTGGTCGGTAACCCAGGAAACCAACTGTAGATAAATTAGATAGATGTATCTTTGAAATCAAGCAAAATCAGAACATAAATGTATTTAGTAAAAATGATTATTTACCTTTGCCTACATGTTTAAAGCTAATCAATGAGATGGGAATACTGATGTAAGGACTGATGTAAATGGCGACAATCTCTGTGTAAAACTTCAACTATTGCTTATGATCTACAGTATATGTAATCTAGTACATAAAAAATTACTTTTAATATTTTCTATGCATTTAAAAGGGAGGACACAGAAATTGTTCCTACAGCTGTATTTAGGACAAAACAATATTATTACATTACGGAAGCAAATTATTCAACTTTGTATATAACTGGGTTACGAAGCTTTCACAAAAAGTTTTAAGAGTTGCAAATACATAAAAGAAAAACCTACTGATTTTTCTGTTGTTTCTGTTTCCCAAGGGAGATGCATTAGCAATGCATGGGTATGTGATGGCGATATTGATTGTGACGACCATTCTGATGAGGATAATTGCGAAGGTTATATGTGTGGACCACCCAAATACCCCTGTGCTAACGATACCTCCATCTGCCTGCAGCCTGAGAAGCTATGCAATGGGAGAAGAGATTGTCCTGATGGATCTGATGAAGGCGAAATATGTGGTATTTTTTAGTTTAATTTAAATATTCTGCATAATTGTTATAATGCTAATTCATCTAAAAACAAGGCCGTGATTGAGAAAGTCATGTCTTTGTATGGTATATTACACTGTATATTATACAAATCCGGCAAGTGAGCACGCAAAACCAGGAATATTCCACAATAAGGAAAGTGCAATGGTTTTGTTATTCCTGATTGACAAATTGCACCTTATTTTGTCTATCCTGACTATGGCATTAACCTTTGTATCTTTTTATATACATATATATATATATATATATATATATATATATATAGTTGAAACCAGAAGTTTCCGTACATTATATAAATCGTCACAAATACATGTTTTTCTCACTATCTGACATGAAATCAGAATAAACCTTACCCGTGTTAGGTCAATTAGGATTAACAAAATTATTTATATTTGTCAAATGACAGAATAATGAGAGAGATAATTTTTTTAAGGCATTTTTATTACTTTCTGCAAAATCCAAAGTTTACATACACTAGGATTACTATGCTTTTAAACAATTTAGGACAGCCCATATGATGATGTCATGTCTTTGGAAGCTTCTGGTTTATTGGCAACATCTGAGTTAAATATAAGCACAGTTGTGGATGTATTTTTTAATACACATTAGAAACACACTGCATCTGTGTGTAACATCATGGAAAAGTCTAAAGAAATCAGCCAATATATCAGGAAGCAAAATGAGTCTTGATCATCCTTGGGTGCAATTTTCAGATACCTGAAGGTGCCTCATTCATCTGTACAAACAATTTTACACAAGTACAAACAAGATGGGAATGTCCAGCCATTATACCGCTCAGGAAAGAGAAGGGTTATGTTTCTTAGAGATGAATGTGCTTTGGTCTGGCATGTGCATATCAACCCAAGAACAAAAGCCAAAGACCTTGTGAAGATGCTGGTGGAAGTTGGTAAGATTGTGTCATTATCCACAGTGAAATGAGTACTGTATCAATATGGGCTGAAAGGCCACTCTGCCAGGAAGAAGCCATTACTTCAAAAGAAACATATAAAAGCCAGATTGTTTGTAAATGCACACAAAGACCTACATTTTTGGAGACATGTCCTGTGGTCTGACAAAACAAAAATTGAGCTGTTTGTCCATTATAACCATCGTTATTAGAGAATTTCTAAAAAAAATTTGATTCAGCTGATTCGTTGAATTTATCCCAGAAATTTGGTTCGTTTAAAATTTATTTTCAACGAATTGCATTAAAAACAGCTATTTCCTGGCTGCAGAGAGCCTGTATGGTGTTGTAGAACATTGTGCCATGAAGAAACATGCATAGGGAACGTGGTATTGAAACAATGCTATGATTTAGTATGACACGCAGATGACAAGTGCCGCTCTTAGAACCGCTTCACACTTCACTTATCTGGGCAGTTACAGAGCAAAACTGACCAAATAACTGAAGTGGGAATGCAGCCTGGCAGGGTAATACTGAGGGCCAAGATCCTACTATAGCGTCAAAGAACACACTCCTTTTATACCATCATTAGATGATTCCACAAATAATGACAGAACTTGTTCTGTTAAATGCTGATACATGTAGAGCTACAAAGAGTTACTTTTTCACTTATTGTGGGGAACTATCTTTGAAATACAGTGTGTGTATTTCTTACATACACACATCTCCATTACAGGCAGGTTATTATTTTGGGATATTGTTCTCTGCACCAAAGAGTTACTTTTTTCACTTATAAGGTGAAACACTTTTGAAATACAGCTTGTGTATTTGTCATATACACACATCTCCATTACAGGCAGGTTATTATTTTGGGATATTGTTCTCTGCACCAAAGAGTTACTTTTTTCACTAATAAGGTGAAACACCTTTGAAATACATGGGTATATGTAGAATCTGTGGGCAGAAAGTGAAGCGTGGCCAGGGACCTAATGTTGTCAGCACAGCCCTGCGTCAACATATGCAGCGTCACCATCCAGTGGTCTGGGAGAAACGTGTCTCAGATGTGATGGCCATCCTGCCGCAGCAACAGCAGCAGCACCCAGTGGCACGCATCCCATTTCATGCAGTCAAGGCTCCACCACCTCTGCTGAAGCAAGCGGTCTGTCTTTCCCATCATCTACTGGTCCAGATTCTCCTGCTCCTCGCCACTCATCGCACCAGCAGTTGCTCACCGAGGCAATTGTCAAGAGACAGCAGTATGCGTCCTGCCATACTACGGCGCAGAAGCTGACCGTGCCCATGTCCAAATTGGTGGTACTGCAGTCCTTCCCCTTTCAAGTGGTAGACTCTGCACCATTCAGAGAACTGATGGCTTGTGCTGAGCTGAGGTGGAGAGGTGGAGAGTCAGTGGAGTGGGGGTCATAGTTACCCCAAGGAGAACTCACTTGTCCACCCGAAATGTGGAGAGACCCATCTTTGATAAGATGAATCAGGCGTGGATAAGCCAGGGTTTCCATACACCAATACCTGATACATCAGATTAGATCAGCCATGCCGCCTAACCCAAACTTTCACAAATGTGTCTGGATTCTTCTGGCTACCTGCCTTAGCTACTATTCTGATGCTGCCACCCACCTGGTTCCACACATTTGCTACTAGCTGCTCCTTCTACCACCCACCATCTTAACCAGGGACTGATATTGCCACCCACCCCTCCCCACTCTTCACTGGGCCATTATGTAGCTTTCTGATGCTGTTGCTACCTCACCACTCAGGTCTCCTCATGCTGCTACTGCTGCTGCTACCTCCACAACATGTCATTGTATCACTCTGTAAACTACTCATGCTGCTGTCACCTCCACAATCTGTCATTGTGTCACTCTGTAAACTACTCATGCTGCTGCCGCCACCTCCTCCATCTGTCATTGTGTCACTCTGTAAACTACTCATGCTGCTGTCACCTCCACAATCTGTCATTGTGCCACTCTGTAAACTACTCATGCTGCTGCCAACTGACCACACTCTCTCACTCAACCACCCTGTGATTTCCTAATGCTGTTTCCACCCTCCACCACTGTATGACATTGCCACTATGTTTGGTTTTCCCTTTCTTTTAATCTGTAAGAAGGAATGAAAAGAACAAACAATTGTGTCTTTGGAGAAGCCGTAAGGCCAGTATGACATGGTTCTTTGTTTGCATCAAGATTGTCTGATGATTAGGTATCCAAAAGCAGGAGTGGATACAAAACACAGAAGACATGCAAATATCACATTTACTTGTTTTGTCTTTTTTGGATTAACTCCTATTTCTTTTTGGCTTTAGCAATACTGATGGATTATTGACTGATTCAAAGAGGACACTGAAGGATCAAAGGAAAGGCAAAATGATCAGTGATGTCAACGCAAAATTACCCTCACCACTCTTACATCGGGGGGAAGGTGCTCTACATGTAACAGCGTTTAACAGAAACACCACAATAAGTGAAAAAATTAACTCTTTGCCACAAATAGCAAAATCCCAAAATTTAGTTTATGAACAGGTGTGTATGACAAACACCTGTGTATTAGAAAGGTATTTCACCACGGTAAGTCTAAAATCGGAAGTATTTTACACAGAGTGCAATCTAGTGCAGCTGCATAGAGATGCTTGTGCATACGAGACACAATGACAAGTGACAGAATTTAACATGGCTGCCCTATCTTTAGGGCTGTGACATCACAGAAGCTGGCTGGCTGCTGATTGGTTGCCTGTCTACACATGCCATTGAGGACATTCCTTTCTTCCTCCTATAGTTCTTTGCCCCATGTCACGCCATGTGCTCGTGGCCATTTTAGATTCATTACCACGAATCGCCAGGAAATTCGGCTTCATTCAGAATCAAATTTTTCCTGAAATTCTAAGAGAATTCCACTTCATTAGAATCGATTCGCTCATCTCTAATCGTTATGTTTGAAGGAAAAAGGGAGAAGCTTGGAAACCTAAACACACCATCATAACTGTGAATCATGGGGTGGCAGCATCATGTTGTGGGGTTGTTTTGCTGCAGCAGGGACTGGCGCACAAAATAGATGGCATCTTGAGGAAAGAAGATTATGTGGCAATACTGAAGCAACATCTCAAGACATCAGACAGGAAGTTAAAGCTTGGATGAAAATGAGTCTTTCAAATGGACAATGACCTGAAGCTACTGCCAAACTGGTTACAAAGTGGCTTAAGCAAAACCAAGTCAATGTTTTGGAGTGGCCATCACAAAGCCCTGATCTCAATCCTATTGAAAATTTATGGGCAAAGCTGAAAAGGCCGGTGCGAGCAAGGTGACCTCGAAATATGGCTCAGTTACACCAGTTCTGTCAGGAGGAATGAGCCAAAATTCCTACCAACTATTGTGAGAAGCTTGTGGAAGGATCCAAAACATTTGACCCAAGTCATACAGTTTAAGGACAAAGCTACCAAATACTAATGAAATGTATGGAAACTTTTGACTTTGCAGAAAGTAATAAAAGTGCCTTAAAATATTCTCTCAATCATTATTCTGGCATTTGGCAAATATAAATAATTTTGGTTCCTAATTGACCTAAAACGGGTAAGATTTATTCTGATTTCATATCAGATAGTGAGAAAAACCTGCAGATGGGGCTTTTTATAGAGTGTATGTAGACTTCTGGTTTCAACTTTATATATTTATTTATTTATTTATTTTTCCTTTTCTTTGAGGTTGTTTTTTTTTTTTTTTTTTTGAGATATCACTTTACAGTGATGGTGGAAAAAAATAAAATAACATACAATAATAACTTTTCTGGATACCAAATGGCCAAAGTGCAGTGGGCATGACATCAGTGACTGTAAGATGTTGCCACTGTAGGCAATGGCTATAACAAATTTGTATATATTACATCAACAATTATCTAATAGGAATGATACCATAATATCCTGTCTAGATTGAAATCAGTTATATTTAGCAAATATCTCAGTTTACTGTGAATACCGTACAAGTTATGAAAGAGAACTTTGTTGGGAGTCTTCTTTAAAGGTGTTAAAGTTCACAGAATCCACGATTATCAAGTTTATTGAACGGAAATACCTAAAAGGTTCTTCAAAAGCAATAAGGTATCTTTGAAGCAGTCTTTCATACTTTGAAGATGTTTGACTTTAGAACATATGTGAGAGGGAAGACAAAGATACAAAACTATGGTGTGAATAAATAGCCTCAAAATATATATTTTTTAAGCTGGTTTCTTTCCTAATCATACATATTTTATTTGTTCTGTAAGTATCCATACAGACACACTGCCAGACAAAAGGCGAAATTTCCTATTTTCTGAAGCTCATTTTTCAACTTTGCTGTATAGCCTGAGTCAACAGAGTTATCTCATTATGTTTAGAAAGTGAGATATGTAGGGGGTCCTTTCCCAAAATTTGATTTAACTGTTAGTTCAGGCAAACATAGAGGTTATAAAATTGGAATAATTAAAAGGGAATTTGTCATCAGAAGATAACCTGTTGTTTAACATGTTTTTATGTTAAATATGTATTTTAAGAGTTTTTGGTTGTTGCTTTTTTCATATGACTATCAATACTCAAAGAATCCTGACATCCTGCAATTTCTACTTCGATCATTAGGCCTAATAATAGTCTGACACTTCCTCTTCTGTAGAGAAATCTTTTCAGCAGTCTCCTCATTATCAGCATAGGCAGTATTACACTGAAAGGAGACACCAATGTGTATAGATAACACAGGATCCACCAGTCACAATAGATGTCACAGCTCCCCCTCTTCCCCTCCCTGTACACTGACTTCACAGAGCCTAGAAAACTCTCCTACAGGAGTCAAAGGGTCTGCTGCTGTTCACAGGCTCCTATGTCCATGAAGCTGCTATAAAAAAATCTCTCTACATGCTGTTAAAAGCAGCTCAGGCAAGATGGCCGTCCCCACAGCCATATACAGAAAACAGGATTGAAAAGAAATCTACAATCAGAAAATAAAATCATTGAAGAAGAAAATATGTATCAGTATCTTATTTTAATTAGTAAAAAAAAAGAGAATTTGTGATACATTCCCTTTAATTTAAAGGCTCCTTTGTCTAGATATTGCTCTTACAGACTGTTCAGAATGTCCACCTAGTGTGTTTAGTACCAGGGAGAACAAAACTGATCCTTGCTGACTATCCTGCGTGACAGCATAAATCCCTTCACCATCTGTGTATAGAAAGATCCAGGTAGTAGGATTGAGCTACTGAGCATGTGTGACCACAGTTTCATTCACATTAGGTGGACTTTGCGAGTAGGTGCCATAAGAAGTATGTAATAGTATCTAGTGCCATAAAAAGTATGTAATAATATCTAGACACCGGGGTATTTTTTAAATAATTCCAATTCAAACATTATGTTTTGCTTGATTTAATAGAGAGTTGTAATATTTTATTGTCGGACAACCCACTAATAACAAATGACCGCTCTATTGTGCTGCTGTAGGCTGCCAACTGAGCAATATCCAAAGCTGTTCCAGCAGTGACAGAGTTACTTGGCTACTTCCATCAGGAATTTTGGTGTAAAATCTGTGTTTATTCCAAACTGAAATCTGGATGAATTCTCATGTTTAATCCATGTCCCATTATATTAAATGGGAAAATATTACACAGTTTGTATCGTGCAGATATTTCTGACACAAATTTGTGAATCAATGGCGTGAAAAAAAAATAGGTGACATGTCCCTTATTGATGCAGTACCCATTTGGATTTGATGTGGAGATCCCATCAGGTAGACATGTTCAGGATTAACCCAATTTGCCAAATACTAAATGAATTACCATAGACGAAATGGAAGGCTACGTCTACACGGTACAGGATTATGGTCGGATTTTTATGCAAATTCAGTATTTAGAATCCAGCTGTAAATCATCCTCATAGACCTCAATAGAAAATCCCAGCTGTAGTCTACACAGTGCGGATTTTCTGAGGTCAGATTTGAAATCCAAAACCTGATCAAAAAAACTTAGAACATGTTCTATAATCCAGCGGAAAAATTGTGCACTACAGTATCGTTCAAAGAAATGGGCCGGACGAAAACAGACCACAAAATCCACGAAAAAAAAAGCGCAGTACAAAACAAAAAACAATTGTAAACTGCTGGTCAGATTCTATAACAGAATCTGATGTTATTTTACAATTGTCGTGTAGACGTAGCAGAACACATTATTCTGAAGTCATGTGAACATGACCTAATCTTTCCATATATATTTACTGAAATAATTTGTACTTTAGGAAATTCTGTTCTATATACTTTTGTGTTTTATGTTATTTTCAGGTAAAAATGTTCACATATTATACACTACAGTAAATTCTATAATAGATACAATGACAAGTTTTTTTAAGTGGCTAGAATGGCATATTCTAGAATACGGATGTAGCACAGATTATGTGGCATCGATAATCTAATGCAGTGAGACATTTTATCCATATTTAAGCCATTGAAAAAAATTGAAAAAGATGAGGTAGTACTCTGTTCCCCAGGAATCATAAGGTACTAAATAAGTCAGGGCAAGAGAGTTCACACCAGGGATAATCGCCATAATATTGCCTCGAATTATTCATGTTCATGGAAAAAATATAAGTGTTATTATCAAATGTAATAACTCCCCACCACTACCACCCCCAGAAGTAATGTTATTCATCAGTTGTGCAAACCCCTAATTTTCTCGGCTTCATCGATGACATCATGGATATCACTGCAGGGCGTGAAAATACTTTTCTTTTGATCTTGGCTGCTTTAATAGTATATAATACTTTAGAATAAATCCTTTATTATATTGTATCCAGTTACACTATCTTCTACAGAAGTTTGTAGCTCGGTATCTAACTTTTAGAGACTTGCACTACAACGTTTTGCATCCTCCACCTCCACTTATCGTTGCTTTACAACACTTATAAAATTGCATGTTATTTATGTCTTCAATATATGATTTTGTTCTGACTCTTAACCTCGAAATCTCCAATTGGAAATTACCAATCTCCTCCACTAACCTACATGTGCTTAATACAAGGCCTTTCTAACTTTACATGCATTCTGCCTGTCACTAGCAATAAAGACTGCCATCAAAAGATAACCTTTTCACGAAAAGACTTCTCAGTTTTCTGCAAGTCACTTAATGTTCCTCCGTTCGGTCTTTTCTCTTAACACTTTAAGGTCCCAATCTGAAATCCCATTCGTAGCCTTGTAAAAACCTTTTTATTTTACTGATACCGGCAATTTTTACCTGTCAGATTGCCAGGGAGCTTTAAAGTTAAAATAACGAGAAGTAGCTGATGGCTCAGATTGTGTTTAGGGCTTGTACTCTACAATTTGCTATATGGCAAGAAATCCCATAGGTTTCCTAACCACCACCCAATAATTCTAACTATAAAATATCACTTTTAATTAAGGAAACTATTCAGTATTCATTAAAATAGATGACGGCAGTAGTGTGCATATGACCAAGTAGACTCTTACTCTATCAGCATTGAGATTAATTTTGTGCCTACAGTACACTAAACCCTAGAACACACATAGCCTGTAAGTTTCATTGCTTCTCCGACATGATTCGTCACTTAATGTGGTGTCCTCAGGGGTTAATGGGGCAATAAGCATCTAACAATCTAACCATCAAATCGGGTTGGTTGGAAATTCAATATGACATGTACACTTTGTAGAGCCTCATGGTTGCAGTCTCAATGGGGGTAAGTGGGGCTCCAATAACTCTTAAGCTCTGTGTGCTACGAGGCCTCTGTTTGATATTATAATATGTGGATATTTTCTAAAGAAGGCATTGAATATCTTCAAAATTCAGCTTCTGATGAACATGGGACTTCTCTATGAAATCAGAGGCTATCATATCAAATGTAGAGGCATACGGATGTATAGTATAGCATCCATAGAGTTCTATTAGTAATGTATCACAGATCCATAGAATGTCCAAGGTCATATATTTTATCTTCATACGCATGAAGATAAAATATAGAGAAATGGGAATTAATGTCAAACTCTATGGTTAACAAAATACATACCGTGACTTGTTGCCCAGCTTTTGACAGACCAAAGAAGCGTCGAGTGCCGTGTCTTATTTTTGTAATGATTGCATTTTATCTCTTCTATATTCCTTTTAGATGAATGTTACTTGAACAATGGTGGCTGTAGTCACCAGTGCAGTGTTGCTCCCGGAAGAGGAATTGTTTGCTCGTGCCCATTGGGAATGTATCTCAGTGTTGATAACAAGACCTGTGACATTGTGGATTATTGCACAAAGCATCTGAGATGCAGTCAAGTATGCGAGCAACACAAAAATGTTGTCAAATGTTCTTGCTATGAAGGATGGACATTGAATCCTGATGGAGAAACATGCACTAATGTTGGTAGGTTGTAACCCTTTCCCTCCAGTAAATCATTTACAGTTCAATTAAATATAAGTGCATATGTATCATGCTAGGTCTTGCATTATTTTACATGAATATTTATGTAATAACTAGACATTGTCGAACCTTTTATACACATCAATGAAATACCATATGCATTATGGAGTGTATGAAAATGATGTATACAATAGATACCCATTCATTGATTACCCAGATTATTTGGTATACCCATGAAGTCACCATACACTTCTAAGCAGTGAATACCATACATTATTGGCAGCAATGTTCATGGAAACACACTAGCATTAGAGTTGAGAAAATATTTAAGAATTTCCCCTTTTTCCCTAAGGAATGCAAGTTTATTTCTGTACCCCTAACTAAGTTTTATTTTTCCACCTCACCTGGCCATGCAGGGAACTGCAGCCACTCTCATTCATTTGAGTGGGGTTGTGATGTACTTTGATTGGCCAGGGCACTCCTATGCATGAAGAAACAGTAAAGCTCACACATCTCTGCTGTATCCTTTTATGCTAAGGGTTTGTGGGAGTTTGAGAGATCAGACCACCACAGTCATAATGTGATTTTATATCTAATGTTGGTCTAACCTGTCCCTGTTTAGTTTCACTCTGATGCTTACCTTAAATCTAGCCCTAATCCTGACCATAACTGTAACCATAACCCTAAATTGGGGTAAGATGCTTTTAACTGGTCAGCAGAACTTAACTCCCTGGTCCCCATGGCCTCCAGTATTCGCACTCTGATATCTCTTCAGATGTCACTTCCAGTCCAAGTCAAATTCGGGTACCCTGCAGGGACATTAGACCAAAAGTGACTTAGGAAATGTAGTCTGACAGGAAGTGACATAAAACTGCAAATGCCATGGAACCAGAGACAATGGGAATCAGTAAGTTAAATCCTGGAGACCAGTTAAAAATTCCTAACCCCAAATTAGGGTTAGAGCTATGGTCAATTTATTAGGTAATTTTTGACAAAAATTGATTTGAGACAACCCAAAAGTAAGTGCTCATATTGGGGTTGAAATTAACATGGACTCGAATCGGAAGTGTTACACTAGTCAAATCCTGAAACAAGGATAGGTTCTAAAAGTTATGAACATCTTTCACATGTTAAATGTATCAAAGAGATGTCCCATGCAGATCCTGGAGATGGGGCTTCCATTCAAATTTGTTTTCATCCTTTTCCTAGCAATGGACTGAAAATCTATTCATCGTTTCCTTTTAAAAAGCCACTGCAATGTTAGCAATCAAGTAAAGGTGGATATTACAAGGTGATAGATAGAGGCAAACAAGAAACAAGGTGGCAAGGGATGTGAGGGCAGAAACAAGACTCTTTTCCTCATGCACCCTCTGCACTGACCAGATAAGAGCCATAGACAGCATCAATAATCACAGTTGTGGGTAGTTTATTTACAAGCATATTTATTTTTTTGAAGATTTCAATGCCCTCCATTGTAGGCATCTATAACAAAACATCTAAATGTGCTTGACAAATCCATTGGTCAATAAAAACATATATAGAAAAAGTAATGATGGTCTCAAACTGGAAGTAGCTATGGGCTCAATGCTTGTTTAGATAACTGCAATTCATCCTGAGTTCATCATTCTCACGGAAACATGGCATTACCAGGGATGATGACCTGCAACAGTTCCCCCCGGGCTCAAGTCTACTGGTCTATTGCAAGAATACAGTTTTTTGCATGTGGAAAACCAGTGGGTCTAATTGTTCATTCCCCACCATCTAAGAGACCTCCATAAACTTTAGTCAGTTGCAAACAAAGCCATCATATTTCATTTGCATGTCGCCATTTTAAGATAACCAAAGGTTCTGAATTTTTACTTTTTCCTAGGTTAGCTTTACCAAACCACCTTTACCTGGCTTTATTTTTCATCTCATATAAAGTGCAGTCAATTTAATTACAACTTTGGGAACAATTCTCACACATTGATTAAAAGAAACATTTTATTCCTAAAGCAATAACAAAGAAGACACATTTTACTACTTGCATTCTTTAAAATTATTACTTATTTTTCTTCTTATTTAAAACCTGCCTTTTATGTTTTCCAAAATATGTTTCCATATAAAGACTTCCAAAAAACGAGTCCAACAGCATTTTCTACCTCCTTCAAGAACTTGCCAAAAATAAGATGCTCTTTAACACAGCAATACCAAGGAGAATAGATCTTTATGATCTCTTAGAGCCCCCACAGTGGCTCCTTAGCAACCAAGTTTCCAGAAATGCTGCATTAGTATGCCCTCCATAACTACTCTGCACACAAACACCATGAACTCTGTAGATCAATGGATATGAAAACAGGCACGAGGCATCCATCTGCTTATTGGAATTAAACAAAGCGATCAATGGCATTCATATTAGCAGTAGTAACGTGGTCCATATTAATAAGTCTCTGTTTGTGTTTCTGCATGGAAGGTGCTTATATGTCTAAACCAGACTCTAACAGGATGCCTCCCTACTTTTCTAACAAATTCACAAAGATTGGAAGTATTGTTGCTGAATAGGTCCCGGTTCGGTTTGACACTAGTTCAACTAAACTTGTGAAAAATGTGTATTCTCTAGTCCTATCCCTACCTCTAACTATAATACTGACCATAACACTAAATTAGGATTAGGGCTGTCACAATATTTTAGGAGTTACTTGCATTTCAATGTTGCTCCAAGTGCGGCATCGCTTCTGATATAGAAACCAGAAGTGATGTTGGATGGCACTGGAAGTAATGCCACACCAGGAGCAATGTGGGAATGGGAGCAATGGTGAAAGGTACATTAACTCCTAAAACAACATAGAAACCACAACCCTATTCCTAAGTCTAATTTATGGTTGATTTCTTTAGCGCTATTGTTGGTGTTTCTCTACTGGTGCCTGGCCTCGTCTGGCAACCTATGTTTTTTTGTAACTGGAAGTAATATTGAACAGGAAATCTGACAACTTGTACCCCTGTGTTTTGATAACCAGAAATGATGATAGAAGTGACACCACGTCAGGATGCTACCACACTGGGAGAATCACAGATGGGTTAGTTTACCATTAAAGCCCTATAAAAAGCCTAACTAACTTAAATTTAGGCTTAAGGTCGATCTTTTGCTAATTTTTTCCAAAATTTTATTTGGGTCAACAAGAATCAATTTGTTTTGGGTCAAGTTTAACATTAACCAGAATCTGAATGATGGTAGTTGACTCAAAGCAGTATCTTTCCATGTATGGCTCAGTGGGGAGATTTAAAGGAATTTTATGTGAAGCAATGAGCAGCCGGTCAATTCCCGATCATCTTCCTGTTTAGAAGGCCCTGTGATCAGCTGGTGAACAACCATTTGCTCCTTGCAACTTTCATAAAGCACTAAAAATCATTGGAAGATCATCTCCATGTCCACAGGGAATATGCTGCCATAAATGAGTAGTAAACAATTGTTTTTGTGGCTGGTCAATCTCCGACAGTTGATCTCTGTGAAGACTCCTTTCAACACACATAAATCAACTTGCACTTTTAACAGCCAATTATTTGCCCCAGGAGAAGAACCCAAACTATGCAAAACATTGCTGAAACTGAGTCATTGACCCCTGGGAAAGAAACCCTAGCTAAGTGATAACCCTTGCTCAGGCTAAGTGACTGTTTTCACTATAACTAGGTAACAGATGAACGTATGTTTTTGACCCTGTGTGTATAATAATGGTTTAGAACCAGGCACAATAATTATCCTTCTGTATGAGTCATGTCTACAGACAAAGACATATTGTTTATAATCAACTGTGTATAATGAGGGGGGCCATCAATCAACTTCACCTCCCACCAGCGTCTGAGTCATCTTACCACCACACGAAGGTGATAAAAAAAATCATCCCACTTTTTTCTTCTTCTGGAAGATAGCTCATTTTCATCTCAGAGAGAATGTAGACATCAAAGCAATTACCTAGCAATTGTGTATTTTGAAGAAAACAAAAGGCTATATTCCAAAAGTTGTGAGCCTGAGTCATCGAGAAGCAGAGAATCAGGACTTCATATTTAATAGGTAGAAGTGGTGAAATGGTGAACCTTGCATTAAGGTCATGTCTACAAAGCACTGGATTCTCGGCTGGTTTTCGGCGGATTCAGAATTTAGAATGCGTCGAAAATCCGACTGTACCCAGTGCTGTGTAGACCGCAATGAAAAATCCATGCTGTAGTCTACACAGCACAGACTTTATACCACAAAAAGAAAAGAGGAATAAATACCAACAATAAAAATAATTACTTTCTTATGATAAAAATACAAACCACAAAATATACAAACATATGAAAAAATCAAAATTAAAACTGGACGACAGGTGAAAAAAAATCAAAGTGGAGTTAATTCCTTAATCATAAACTATCCCCATTCACATTGACATACATCAATGATCCAAATAATTTTTTGTGTATATCATTATACTCTGCAAATGGAATGGGGATAATGAATCAATAGAGAATAGTACAAGTGCATCTTAGCCATAGTAGCAGACTCCCCATTGATTATACCTGATGCCTCTAAGAACAGATTTTTACAGTCGGTTTTAAGATTTTCAAACCTGTTGGATCTTCCGCAGGATTGCCGTCGGATTCCCATTGATATAATGTACTGGGCTGATGGCAAATCCAAAACCCACCGAAAACCGCGATCCAGCGATGTTAAAATGACGTTGGATTTTGGATGCCATTTTAACATTGCTGTGTAGACATAGCCTAAGGAGTTAGTTATTAGGAAATAGTTCTATAGAAGCCGATGATTGCAGAAACATTCATCTGTAGTTCATCATTGTCTTAGATAGTGGAAATACACGTAATAGGGAATCTCTTCTAGACAAAATATAGTGATGCAAATTTTCACATATTCATAGTACATCATGGCTTTGTGTTATGAGACCCACACAGGTTTTTTTTCCCATAGAAAAAAGGTGGCAAACAAATATTTTCCAAAACTTTTTTCTGACAAAACATTTGCCAGCCCAACATACTTTACAACCTTTAAAGGAGTGTTGCCCCCATGCCCTTTGGCATATCAATAGGATATGCTATCAAAGCCTGATGGGTGCCAGTCCCACTTCTTGAACCTTTACCTATTCCGGAAACAGGCCACCGAAAGTATCAGCTCAGCATGGAGAGCTGGTCACACTTGCCCACTACTCTCAATTCTGTTGTAAGGGAGCTCCAAATACTGCTGAATACAGCACTCCCTTGTAATGGGAACTCCCATAGAACAGAATGGAGAGTCATGCACAAGCGTGACTGTCTCTCTATTCTGAGCCAACACTTTCAGGGGCCTGTTCCTGAGATAAGTGTGTGTTTCAGAGGTAGAACCCACACCTATCAAACTCTGATGGTATACCCTATAAATATACATCAAAGTCTATGATTAGAGCACCACTTTAGGCAAACGTGGCTCTCATCCAAAGAGCAAAGCTTAGGAGGTGCTGATAAAATGACATAACCTAAAGATTCAGTGAGTCAATATAAAGGTAAGTGAGAGGAATGGCACTTGTCTGTGCCACATGTAATGCTTTATTGTTCTTAAGATTTTTTTTCCATCTCCTGATTTTTGGATTAGGTCATGGGAATTACTCAACTTTGGAAAATGGAAAGGTGGCCACCTATGCATGGTACTATCTGTTCTGTTTCATGGGAGTTTTGAGTACAGCTAAGCAAGCGTTGTCAGCTGAACTTGGAAATCCTATTGAAATGAACGAAAGTGCTGAACATGTATGGCCACCCCGCTGTTCTAGATGGAGAAGTTCAGGAGATATTCTTAACATATGTGTAAATCCCAGAGGTGGGACCCATATCTTTCATACATTTATTGCATGTCCAATCAATATGTCACAAATGTCTGAAATTAAAACACATCCTTAAGGGGAAAAGGGGTGTTTGGGAGGCCTCGGCTACAATAGTTACTCCACTATCTAACTCAGAAGCAAGGTGTTATAGGAGAAGCCAACAAGCCATTCTGCCACATTCAGGGTATTTAGATGTAGGGTTCCGGGAGCAAAATTAATTTGTTTTTCCTCCAATGAAAGAAATCCTAACCACCACTCAACCCATACATTATGCCTTTTATTCCTGTTATATACTTTGCAATGACCCATATCTGTAATGGATATATGCAACCAGCCTTCAAATTACCATTTCCATCTCCATAGTCATTATCTCTAGTCTTAATTAACTTATTACTAATAATGTGCCTAATTTCATTTTAGATATGTTTGAAGCTTTCATCATTTTTTCTATCCGTCATGAGATAAGACGGATCGACCTTCATAAAAGGGATTACAGCCTATTAGTGCCTGGTTTAAGAAACACAATTGCATTGGATTTCCATTTTAATCAGAGTTTGCTTTACTGGACTGATGTTGTGGAGGATAAAATATATAGAGGTCGATTATCGGAGACATCAGGTAAGTGTAAACAGGAACATTATTATAATTCCCCAGCATCAAAACAAATGGAAAGTCACTAATGCTCCTTGATGTCTTTACTGTGCTTTATATTGACCGAGTTGATGATTGAGGATGATGGGTTTGAGGATTTCACCTTCAACCATTTATAGAGGTTATGAACAAGAACATAATAGAATCCATAGAAATATACTATATACACCCACGGATCAGCTATAATGTGGAAAATGCGATGTTATACCAATACAGTCATAATTCATTGAGGAATGGACTCCACAAGACCGTTAAAGGTGTCATTATCTGGCACCTGGACCTCACGGAAGAGGACAGGGGAGCTTATTGGTGCACTATGCCCATTTGTTTCTGATTGAATGTGCTCTGCTTTTTTCAGAGAACTGATAGAGCTATTTACCAACTCTTCAGACTATCTTTAGCCAGAGGGGTAACGTAAAGCTCTTGAGCCCCCATGTAAAACCTATAAAAGGGCCACCACCTACCATGTGCCATTTATAATACTGGTGTCCTCCAACGTAGCAGAGAGCCATTTTGGCCCTCTCAAACTTGAGGCCCAAATAGCAACTGCAACCCCTATGCTCCTCTGTGTATCTAGAATATATACCAGAATCCCAGCTCTCCAAGGAGAGCTGAACAGAACTGATCTGGAAAGAAGCACAACACTTACCCAGATGCCCTCCAATACTGTGAATGTCAAAAGTTTTTTATTATAACAACAATCAATTCTGTAAGTTGTGAGGAGGAACCTCCATAGAGCAGACTGGTTGTTTTTTTCAGTACATCCCACAAATGCTCGATCAGGTTGAGGTCTGGGAAATTTGTAGGTCACTTCAATTAATGTGATCTTCCTCAACTCATTCCTGAATAATTTTTTATAGTGTGGCAGTGTGCATTTTCCTTTCGTACATATCTTACTGTACATCGCGGTCGCCTACCTTTGCCTACCCGTCGTCCCGGCCCTGTATATATGTATTGAGTCAAAAGTCTCAGGACACCATATTATTTTACACACACAGAAAGATAGATAGATAGATATGAGAGATATAGATATGAGATAGATAGATAGATAGATATGAGATAGACAGACAGATAGATAGATATGAGATAGAAAGATAGATAGATAGATAGATAGATAGATAGATAGATAGATAGATAGATAGATAGATAGATAGATAGATATGAGATAGATAGAGAGAGAGATAGATAGATGGATAAATAGATAGATATGAGATAGATAGACAGACAGATAGATAGACAGACAGATAGATATTAGATAGATAGACAGACAGATAGATAGATAGATAGATAGATAGATAGATAGATAGATAGATAGATAGATAGATATGTGTGCATGTATTTATTGTAGCGCCTCACTCACGCTTGGACGGCATCTTAGCCGGTCCTGGGAATTTACGCTTGGCTTTTAGATAGAGGAGAGAAGCTGAGCTCGGTGATATATCGGGTTATATGATAGTGGGAGAGGAGCTGAGCTCTGATATATAGGGTTATATGATAGAGGAGAGGAGCTGAGTTCTGTGATATAAAGGGTTATATGATAGAGGGAGAGAAGCTGAGCTCTGTGATATATAGGGTTATATGATAGAGGAGAGAAGCTGGGCTCTGTGATATATAGGTTTATATCATAGAGGAGAGAATCTGAGCTCTGTGATATAAAGTGTTATATGATAGAGGAGAGGAGCTGAGTTCTCTGATATATAGGGTTATATGATAAAGGGAGAGAAGCTAAGCTGTGTGATATACAGTATAGGGTTATATGATAGAAGAGAGAAGCTGAGCTCTGTGATATACAGGGTTATATGATAGAGGAGAGGAGCTGAGCTCTGTGATATATAGGGTTATATGATAGAGGAGAGAAGCTGAGCTCTGTGATATATAGGGTTATATGATAGAGGAGAGGAGTTGAGCTCTGTGATATATATAGGGTTATATGATATAGTTTTCTTCACTGAGATTCCTTCTAGTAGGAATATTTGAAAAACAAAATTTGGCTAGTAAAGTTATAAATTCTCTTTGGGAAGTAACACATTTTGCAATTTTATATGGGAAAATCTTGTTTAAACTTGAAATAAGTCTCACATATGAGTTAAGCAGATCAAAACGCAAGTCAATTATTTTTTTTTCTTTTAAAGTGTAAATTATCTTTCATGCACGTAATTTTTGTAATTTTGATTTTAATAAAAATATATAGAAGTCTTGTTAATTCAATCTGTTCACGATCCATATCTCAGGATAAATAATGGTCATACCCATTACCATATTTCACATACTGGATAAATCAGAGATTAAAAGCCTAGTGAAGTCTTTAGATTTGGAACCCAACCTCCCTCAACAATTACATCTCGTTACATATTCATATACAATCATCCTCTTCTTATTCATACAGTTGTATCAGCCGCTGAATGGATGTTTTTGGCACACTACACTGTTAAAATAGCCTGCTTATACCATTTATGTAGCAACTTATTCATATTCATGTATAAGAACAACCTTACTATGTACATAGCAAAGGAAAAAACATTGTTGAGTGCTATGTTATTAGCACAGCACAACTAACATTCACTTAGCAGCTGCTATTTCTGTAGAACTTCCCACTTACTTTCTGAAACATTCTACATTGTTGTTTAAGCAGCATTTTACTTTTAAAAAAAATGGTAACAGCCAAACATTTTTTTATCATACCCGTAACCCTAAAAGTCACAGACTCAGCTCCTCTCCTCTATCAATAACCTTATAATCCAGACCAGCTTCTCTCCTCTATCATTTAACCCCTTTTCACAGAGCTCCTCCTCTCCTCTACATTAACCCTTATATCACAAGGGTCAGCTCCTCTCCTCTATCATATAAACCCTAATTCACAGAGCCGCTTTCTCTCCTCTTCATATAACCCTATAAATCACAAGCTCACTCCCTTTTCCCCATCAAAACCCATATACACAGAACTCAGCTTTTCTCCTCATCATAAACCCAAAATATCACAGAGCCAGCTTCTCTCCTCTATCATATAACCCTAATATCACAGAGCTCAGCTTCTCTCCCTATCATATAACCCTTTTACACAGAGCTCAGCTCCTCTCCCCTATCATATAACCCTATATATCACAGAGCTCAGCTCTCCCTCTACAATAAAACCCATATATCACATAGCTCAGCTCCCCCCTTTAACATAAACCCATATACACAGAGCTTAGCTTCTCTCCCCTGTCATATAACCCTAAATACACAGAGCTCAGCCCTCCCTCATCATATAACCCCAAAACACAGACCACTCCTCTCCACTTTTATATAACCCTATATACACAAGCCAGCTTCTCTCCTCTATCAATAATCTATATATCACAGAGCTCAGCTTCTCTCCCCTATCATAAACCCTATAATCACAGAGCTCACCCTCTCCACTATCATATAACCCCTTTTATACGAGCCACTTCTCTCCTCTTATCAAATAACCTTATATGTCACAGAGCCACTTCTCTCCTCTCCTATAACCCTATAAATTTACGAGCTCAGCTCCTCTCCTCTATCATATAAACCCTATAAACACAGACTCAGCTTCTCCCCCCCTATCATAAACCCTATAATCACAGAGCTCCTCCTCTTCACTATCATATAATATATATCCAGAGCTCACTTCTCTCCTCTACAATAACCCTAAATATCCAGAGCTCAGCTTCTTCTCCCCTCTATAACCCAAAATATCACAGATCTCAGCTCTTTTTCCCCTATCATATAACCCTAATATCAAAAGAGCTCAGCTCTCTCCTCATCATAAACCCTAAATATCACAAGCTCACTCCTCCCTTTATCATATAACCCCAAAAATCACAGACCAGCTCCTCTCCTCTATCATATAACCCAATATATCACAGATCCACTCTTCTCCTCTAACATAAACCCTATATATCACAGAGCTACTCCTCTCCTCTATCATAAACCCTATATATCACGAGCTCCACCCCCCCCTTTATCATATAACCCCATAAATCACAGAGCTCACTTCTCCCTCTATCAAAACCCTATAAATCCAGAGCTCAGCTTCTCTCCTCTATCATATAACCCATATATCACAGAGCTCATCTCCTATTCTCTATCATATAACCCAAAATACACAGACCACTTCTCTCCTCATCAAAAAACCCTATATATCACAGAGCCAGCTCTCCCTTTATCAATAAACCCCATATATCACAGAGCTCAAACCCCCTCCTCTATCATATAACCCTATATACCAGGCTCAGCTTCTCTCCCCTATCAATTACCCTATATATCACAGAGCTTAGGTTCTCTCCTCTGTCATGTAACCCTAAATATCACAGAGCTCAGCACCTCTCCCTCTATCAATAACCATATCACAGAGCTCACTTCCTCCCCCAATCATAAACCCTATATACCCCAGAGCTCACTCCTCTCCCACATCATAAACCCTATAAAACACGAGCTCAGCTCCTCTCCTCTATCATATAAACCCCCTAATCACAACCAGCCTTCTCCTCTACATAAAAACCCTATAATTTACAGAGCTCAGCTCCTCTCCTCTACATATAACCCTATATCACAGAGCTCAGCTCCCTTTCCCTTTTTCATATAACCCTATAAAACACAGAGCTCACTTCTCTCCTCCCACATAAAACCCCCAAAAATCACAGAGCTCACTTCTTCCCCCCTATCATAAACCCATATACACAGGTCATCTCCTATTCCTTCATATAAACCCCATATATCACAGAGCCAGCTTCTCTCCTCATCATATAACCATAATCACAGAGCTCAGCTTCTCTCCTTATCATAAACCCAAAATTCACAGAGCTCAAATCCCTTCCTCTACATATAACCCTATTAAACACAGACCAGCTTTTCTCCCTCTATCAATTCCCTATATATCACAGAGCTTAGGTTTTCTCCTCATCATATAACCCTAAATCACAGACTCAGCTCCTCTCCCCCTATCATATAACCCTATATAACAGAGCTCACTCCTCTCCCCCTATCAATAACCCTATTTTAAACAAGAGCTCAGCTCCTCTCCCATCATATAACCCAATATCACAAGCTCACTTCTCCCTCTATTAATAAATCCCCCATTATTCTATCATGGTTTGGGGGGCTCAAACAAGCGCACTGACCTTAGCAACACTCCTGATTTGGTTTTTTCACACGGTCCCCCCTGGGGTTCGTGCTTACATATGTTATTAGATGAGTGTTTGGATCCGTGTTTCGAACCCTAAGTGGACTCAAACACTCATCTAACATTGAGCAGTGTGATTTCCATTGCTTTCAATGTAAAACACGTATCTGACAATGTGCAGTGTGATTTCCATTGCTTCATGTAAAAACACGCATACGCGCTTCAGACAAGGTGATCACAGATATACTGTTTTACTGTGTCTTTCTGATTGTCAATTCTTGATCCAAAAGACGCAGCAGACGCCCTATTTAAAACTATAGGGAGTGATCCTGCTGCAGCCAAAACGCAGCCAACACGCACCTGCCTGTTGGATGCTTGTTGGATGCATTTTGGATCCGATTGACGCAGCGTTTTTGGATGCGATTTTCAGATCCAAAACGGATCAAAAATCGGATCCACAACACCCTGAGAGCATACCCTTAAAGTCCGGTAAGTGTAGCAAGTTCTGTTCCCGTGTGTCCATCCCATGGTCAGGATGGATTTCTATCTCTTGAAAGTAAGCACTGAGATCCCTATTCATGAGCAAGTGAAGATCTTGATATTGATGCTCAAAGTATTTTATGAAATTTCAGAGATTTTAGTTACACAATGAGTGAGATTTATGTAATTGAACCAGAGTAGTTTTTTTTTTTTTTTTGCAAAAAAAAAAATTAGAAAAATAGTCGGGAACAGCTGATTGTTAATGTAAAAAGAAATGTACTGTATCCGCTCACATTGCCCCATGTTCTCTCTCTGAGCTTCACCAACACAAAGACCGCAATCCCCTTTTAATCCTGATTACTAATGATTTTCACTGCAATTAAAAATATAAATGACAGGCGTGATTACAGCTGCTAAAAGATGTGCACATATTTCTATGCTAATGAGATGTTGTTGAAATCTCTCTCTTCTCTCTTTTAGGTGTAAGTGGAATTGAAGTCGTCATTCAGCACGGCCTGGCCACACCTGAGGGCCTCGCAATAGATTGGATAGCTGGGAACATGTATTGGATAGATAGCAATTTGGATCAAATCGAAGTTGCTAAATTAGACGGCAAAATGAGATCGACACTGATAGCCGGTGGAATGGAACACCCCAGAGCCATCGCTTTGGATCCAAGATATGGGTAAATCAATATGACTTGCTTTTCTAATTGCATTTAGAGATGGGGACGTTTAGCAATATAGTTGTATGTTAGTACTTCATTACCCTGCAGGTAGAAGCTTTAAATCCACCATTTATCCAGAGTAGAGGCGCCCCTCCAAAAAAAAAAAAAAATTGTCACTTACCTAGTTTGCAATGATCTAGATAGCAGTTTTTTATGCAGGATATCTCTGAAGCCTGCTTGCATGCTCAGATCCTGGGCAGCCATTGCATTATTTGGTAATTTGGAAATATTCTATCTAGGACATAATCTATTTAGTTTATCTAAGTATAGGTTCTTAGGTGGATCATGATAAACACTGCCGAGGACCTGAGCACAAAAATCATGGATGGAATTTTCTGAGGCTTTGGCACCAGGCTTCCATTGATAATATTGAGAATCTTCCAATAACATAAAGTGTGTGTCTTGTGCCAGGATCTCATCTATGACCCAAGAGTTGACTATGATTAAGGCTGACTCACTGCCTGAAACGCATAAGAGTGTTGTCTTTTGGTTACTGTTCCATGTCTTGATTTTAATGTGGACTTAAATTAATCTGGATTTTAATGGAAAGCTGGAGAAACTCTGTTTCTTACATAACCCAAGAGTGTATCTTACTATATAGGACTCAGTATATATTTGCTTTAAAAGGACATTCGTGTAATACTTCATTCAACCTGTGGTGGCACTGTAGGATAGTTTTACTCTTCCACAGGATTCCATCACATATTAGGGCGATATGTATGATTTTGGGCCATTTTTTTGTGAGCACAATAGTAATGCATTCAAACATGGAAGGAAGAGGCATGGACCGCACATCCTCACACTATACGTTTATTTAATGCTTCTCAGCAAAACTTTACAAAAATGATCAGGAGGTTCTTAGTGTACTTAGTAATGTAGGATGCACCTGAATCTATTAACCTGTTCTACTGCGGGTCATAGATTAGCGCTTTCTAGCTAAAAAGCGACACTTCTGGCTCAGGTAAACCCCTTTTAAAGTGCTCTACCTGTTCCAGCAGTAATGCGCCTGGATTTGCCATAGTTAAGCTATAAATGTGTAGCACGCCAGCACGACTCCCCCTGATCTCAGGCGCATTACAAAGTGCTGCTGGCACTCTGTAATGTGCCTGATATTGCAGTGCACCTGGTTACAAATAGACTAAACATCCTCCTTAATGTCCAAAGTAGAAAAGCCAATGAAGTAAACTGTATCATAAAATTGCACGCTACTCTACAGAATGAGAAATAAACTGAATGGTAATTTCAGCAAGGTCTGCATAAGGCTCAGTGTCAGCACTGTTATATTGCACACCTGGGTTAAAGGGGTTTTGCCACGATGTAATGTTGACATAGGGATCCTCCAAAAATAGGTATTTAATATCCCACTTTTTTTCTAAATAAATGTATTACAAAAATTGCAGTCCTTGACAGAGCTACAGGCTGCCTTACCTGCCCTAGTTACTTAAAAGCTTTTATTAGATACGACCTGAACAAGAACTGCTGCAGTCCGGAATCTGCGCAGAGCACACATCTCAGCTGAAAGGGACCTGTAGAACTTTCAGGCACCGGTAGAATATGTTGTCCTTTTGTAAACAGAATCCACTAGTTGAAGTGTGATTATCTGAGTAGATCCCTGCTTTATCTGATGAACATGGAACATGAAGAAGCTTTCAAGCTGCTGTGGAGAAAAGTTGTTGTCCTTATTGTATACAGAATCCACCTAGTTGATAGTGTGATTATCTGAGTAGATCCCTTAGCTTTATCTGATGACCAGAAGAACAATGAAGGAGCTTTCAAGCTGCTGTGGATAAAGTGTTTGTCTTTTGTATACAGAATCCACTAGTTTAGTTTGATATATTTGGATGAACATTTCACACGATCACTTATGCAAGGCTCTGGCTCTGGCTGTGTCTCGTCTCCTCGCCAGCTTAGAGTGGCTTTGTTTTCATTTTGATTCTTAGCAGTTACTGCACGTCCTGGCAAAACCCCTTAAAGATCTGACCATAGTCAACATCTGCATGGAGTTTGTATGTGTGTGTTACCTCTGGATAATCCAGTTTCCTGCAACACTTCAAAAATCCTACTGATACGGTTAGCTTTCATTCTTCAAAACTGACCCTAGACAAGATATCCTAGGCAATATCTGTTCAGCTCTACAGAATAGGTTGCCACTGTATTAGCAATGGGAAATAAGTAAAGTGCTCTCCTGGGTTTTACAGATTTTAAAAGGGATAGTTGCAATATTGGGAATATATTTTACAGGGACTGTCTAATAAAGAAAAAAAAAGAAAATTAATAAAAATAATAATAATATTAATAGAAGCCATTGGGCAATTATTATTATTGCTGGGTTAAGTAGCACTGGAGGCAAACATTTCCCTGCTGAGGCTTAATCAAACATAATAAATACCCCACATTACATTGAATTTTGTAGGTGGAAAATTCTGCATGTATTTTAGTCCTCTGGAAAGCATCTACAGCAACACAGCAGTCAGGGCTTCTAAATTGCATAGGGTTAGAATTTGGGATAATGCCTACTCTCAACTCAAGAAAAATTCCAACCCTGATCCTACCCTACCTCCAACCCTAACCCTTACCCAAATTCCAACCCTAACCTTATCATACCACAACTACAACCCTAACCTTAGCCCAACTCAAACCCTAATCCTCCTCCAACTCTAGCACTAGAACCAGGGACTGGAGAAAAGTCAGTATAGTTTTTTCTATTATTATACTAAGGCCTCAGGAGCTGCTGGTTTGATTTTGTTATGAGAGAAAACACAAAAAAATAGGTTGACGCTCACCGACTTGCAGTCCACTTCGAAATAGAATTCGCATGTAAAGTCCTCTCTGCACCGTGCACTCAGGAGATGGATAACTGGCTGTAGAAATCCAAACGACAGGGTATGCAAATCCAAGAATAGCTCCAGCACTCGTGCTCAGGTTATCAAAATAGTTATAAAAGACACATTTTTATTGTAAACATGTTAAAAACATGATGTAAAAGCATTAATCCATAGCCAAGTTTACGCATTTCGAGCCTAATGGCCGGCTCTTAGTCGTAACAAATTTTGTTATTGGTTTTGTTATTGGTTGGACAAACCCTTTAAATATTTTCAGTGATACGGGTATTGTTATTTAGGCAATTCCTTGATACATCATTGTACAATATAGGTTCACCTAAGAGGGTTGTGCAGTTTAATCGTTGTCCTGTCACCAAGGCTTGGACTGGCCTACAGGGGAATAGAGGAAACTTCTGGTGGGCCCCTGAGCATAGCTGACCTGGAGTTGTTTTTTAACTCCATATACATTCTCAGAAGAGGCAAAAAAAAGCAGAGAAAGAGAGGCAAAAAGGAAGAGATAGAGCATAGGAGTCATCTACAGTCATTTAAAGTAGCTGTAGGGTGAAGCCCTAAATTAAACTCCACCGGTGGGCCCATAAAACTTAACTAATAGGCCCCTAGAATCAACGCCACCTGTGGGCCCTAGGCACCCCAGCCCAACACTGCTGTCACCTCTATACGAAACTCACCGTCACTGAATTTCAACTTATCTGTATTTAATTACACATAAAAAGCTGTTAATGTTTAGAACAAAATTGACACCATTCGGATTCCACAGTGAAATGAGCCTGAAATCAGGAGACGATGCAGGAACAATAGATCCTAATCATTGCTTAATTTTCAGACATCTGCCCTGGGTTGTAATAATGCTCCAGTTTTTCCAGCTGAGGTCATCATCATCCTAATGCTCTATATGGAACAGGAGTTATTACATCTCCTCATTCTGTCTGACATTTACATTAAGTGGTACTTGACCTTTTCAGTCTAACATTTTAGATATTCCCTGTTTGAAGAAAATCATTTTGATAACGCTGTTCAATGGCTCAGTTGATTTTAATGGAACTTTAGTTTGCTTTACAGAAGTTAAATTTATCACTATTGTGAGTTCGGCTTTGGCGAGATGGATCGTGATATTACATGTTTATTAATCACGTCTCTTTTCTTGTATGTCAAGTTAATTGCGTTCTACTGTACCCAAGAGACCTACAAAGTAAAACTACAAACAGTTCCCGACTTACCCCATTCCAACTTACATCTGTCCCCTAGTTACAAACGAAGACTTTTGGACATGCTGGCACTTGTAGTTCCCATACGAAGCAATAGCTGCTTGTGGAATACCAAGTTCCAGCAATTCCACAGAATCGCATTAGTTGTAATAGGTGAAATCTTCTTAACAGGAGCACAGACAGCAAAACAAATGTAAAAACCCTTCCCTGCACTACCCGAAACTAAGAAAAAAAAACTTTTTGTGCTGGAGTAATATTTAATAAATATACGGTTATTTCTGAATTACAACAAATCAAAACTTAAAGGGGATTTCAAGTGGAAGCTTTTGAGGTAACTAAGGGGGATTGAGAAACTGCAGTAGCTCTCAGAGTCTCACTTTTTTTTAAATGGACATATATTTATAAAAGTGATTAAATAACCCCATTTTGGAGGATCCCAAACGTCAACATTTCATGGTGGCAAAACCCCTTTAAGAACAAACCTACAGTCCATATCCCGTTCGTAACCCGGGGACTGCCTGTATAGATGGTGTTGTTGGGAATTAGAAAAGAATATTAGCTTTTGTAGGAAACAGCACCTCTCTTTTCTATATTCTGTCTCTGATATTATAGTTTAGTCCATTTCACATGTATTTGACTGAACTATACACCATAATGCACTTCTGCCATGGGTCAGTCTGTTTCCGCAGCTCAGCCCAGTCCAAGTGAATTTGGCCAAGTTCACAGATCTTTGCTCCCCTCTTGTTTCTAGGTTGTGCCTGGAACTGTAGTTCCACAAATTTAGCTGAGCCCATAGACCTTGCCATCAGCCTTGTCATTGGGCTGTGTACGTTCACTTTATTCTAGATTGTTATGATTAGTGTTGCTCAGGTAGGTATAAGTTTATTTTGCTAGTAGTCTGTTCAAATTCATCATAATATTCGGAATTCAGCACATCCTAAACCTATCAAACTCTATGGGTAAGTTCACACGGCGTATTTGTGGTCCATAATTCGGGGTGTAATTGCTCTGCAATATGCCCTAAGTACAGATCACAAATACAGTAATTCATAGCTCTGATTGAGGGCTACTGTACGATTACTCAACGTTTTCCCCAACACATAATAACGGGATAAAGTGAAAGTCATGGGAGCGGGGTATGAGCACATAACATGAAAAGGGAGTTTATGAGTCATTTTATTATAAGTTAACAAAGTAGTTGGTGAAAACAAATGAGTTTTCATGGTAAAGAAAAGAGGTTTTTGTCGCACAAACTCTACAAACGAATAGACGTCCACAACGGATGAGGCGACCCCCGAGAAGATGCATACAGACATTTAACGGGACGGTCCGATTCAGCCCTTTTCTCCCCCCACACACCTCACATAGTGTCCCTGGTCCTCCCTAGACTATCCCTAAAATGAGAAGAAGGATACCAAGGAAGTAACTAATGGACGACCACAGTCTACGCATCGATAAGCAGGCCGACGATGTGCTCTTTGCATGACCTCCACTGTAAACATCACAAAATATATCCATTCAAATAATTTATCCACACTCAATGTCCCTCCCACTTAACGACAGGTTTCACACCGCCACCTGGGACGCCTCAGCTCTCATGAGTCTTTAACTAACGGGCCGCTTGGGGAAAAGAATCCATTATACTATTTTTTTTAACCACCACACACCACAAAACCAAACCCCACCCCCACGAGTTACTCTCCCCCCTTCTCACAAAAAACCATCCTCGCAAGATTCAGTCCCGTTTAAACACCCCTACACTCTTGTTACACTCGTTCCTCCCTGCCGGGCTCCCCGTCCTTCTTATCCCAAAACCAACAACGCCTTATGACTCCACCCACCCCGCACGGACCTACCTAAGGCAAATCTCCAATAGCACTATGCCTTTTATATCTTATGCCCAAACAACACTCGGGATCCCTTCCATCCTCAAACCAAACACAAACTGTTTGAATGTTTACTTGGTCAGGAACCCAAAATGTGTTCCCCTAATGAACAACGTGTTGATTATAGAACAATATGATCCCTTCCTAAGGTCACATATTACAATCAAAATTGTTTTTTGTTATACAACCGCACATCTACACCCCAATACCAGTTCCTCTCAATCCCTCTCATCAAAATGTGTTTATATCCACACACCTTATGGATGCGTATTTGCACCTATCCCACACAATACCTTAATTGATGCCTGCGGAGTGGACAAAATAAGCAGAAGATGACGAATTGTGTGAACCAGATTTGCAAAGTTTGTTGTGGTTATGCCCAAAAATAAGTTTAATCTCAGTATTAGGCTACTTCTATTACAAAGAGCTCAGCTTGATAAATTTATCATTACCGTGCTGAAAATGCTCAGACGGATTTAATATAGCTTTATAAAATCTGGTGTAGTGTGTAAGGTGGAGATTGCCCTGAATCTCTAATTGTACCATGTTTCCATTCATGAAAAGAACAGGAAGGCATGATATTGATCACCCAAAGGTCCATTTGCCATATTAGTTTTCTTAACTTCAGTCTTTCTTGTATATAACTACCTTCTCTTCTCTCGTCTGTACTCTATTGTATCCACCCACCTCATCGTTCGTCTGCAGATCGCTGTTTATCCTGTGCCATGATGTCGCTCCATTGATCCGTTTTATTATACTCACCCCTCGCGCATCTTTCTTTTCTTTCTCCCAGATCCTCATCCTCGATAGTCCCATTTTATACTACTGTCCTAACAGCCCAATCTACATCTAGTCATTACTAGCATCATAAAGTGTCTGTGAACATATCATTACGGCTATATATCTACCACAGCCCATCCATATAACGTAAAGCCTTATCTACGCACTCTCTATCTCATTTGCTTTCGTTCTCCATTCACTTTTTAGTCCTCGATTCTCCATATTGCTACTTCCTCCTTGTAAGTACCTCTAATTACTCCCATCTTCACATATGATCTCCAATCTTACTTCGTTCTACCTGTTATCCTCACTCCCATAGTCTAGAGCATTCCTCCAAGATATGTTTTACTTTTTATTATACATAACCGCCCTCTCATCTTTTCTTGGAATCCTAGATCGCATTTTTTATCCTCCCGATTTGTAGCAGAAAAGACACTTCTTACTTTACTACGCATCCCATACCATACTGCAATCTTCCTCTTACTACAACACATACAAACATTGTTATGACTCACTACCCCTTCCACAAAATCCTCCTCACCCATATTCTTACTCCGAACTATTACATTTTTGGATCACTATCAGATATCAAGGAATCTTCACAATACCTCCATTACACACACCACTCCAACTTGTACCACTCACCTTTGTCCAATAACACTCTTACCCATCTTCTTGACCTCCACCTGCCCCTCCCCTTCCCCCTCAATTCGCATCAGGTATCCCAAAACTTGCTTGTCCCCTTCAATGTCATTTACGCCCTAAAACCATCTCTTTCTCTTGGCCCCCACCCCTTTATCATTATCTTAACAGCTACTTATATTTCGTTGCAACCCCTACATAAATTACAATAAACAATAAGTTTCACGCTCACTAAGCCCTCCCTCAGAAACCCCCCTACATTCCTTCGTAGACCCACCCTCACGCGCCCCCTATCACCCATCCTCAGTATAAAGATCTCCTCAATCATTCATACAATACCAACATAATTCTATCTCACTCCCGGCACATATGTCCCTATTCCAAAAGTGTACTACTCGTCCAACTCACATATAAGAGGCGTCTGATATAAGTACCTACGTAACCAAGATAAAGACAAGACAAAAACATTTAATAGCCTCTCAGATTCATCTAAAAGAACATGCTCAATTGATACGATTGCAACAGTGTAATCTTATGGACTGTCTATTACGTAACAGAACAATGTGCCTATGATTTAACGAATAATATTATAAAATTTAGAATAATTTATGTTATTTGTTTCCATAGGATCAACAGAATCAACAACTCATACAGCTACAATAAGATATGCTGAAGTGCAAATGTAAAAAAAAACAAATCATTAAAAATAAAGAAAAAAACAAATAATGAGAGGGCAAAGAAAACCACCCAAGCGAAAAGAACCACGAAAGGTAGCCCAAACCACGGAGATTATGGCGAACGTGTGAACTATACACCACTTTAACTGTAAATAAACATAAAACACCCAACTCCCCCTACTACTTCTTACGACCACTACACTTCTTCCCCACAAGCTTCGCACAAAATTATGCCATACATCAGAAGTCCGCCTACCCAGTTACCCCTCAGGACCGTCTACAGCGCCTAACTTTAAATTTGAACCAAGCCATAAAAAGCATGCATCCCTGCTACACGACCCATGAAAGGCCCAAAGATTCACCTCAATAAATGAATAACACGAAACTGAGATACAAATCAATACCACTTATTGACAATGGTACGACGAGATAGGATGTCTAATTGAATCTAATACATAGTAAGATCCCTATCCATATTTCCAACTAAACTTCCAAAGACCTTCTACCGTACCAAACTTCCAAAACTTTGTCCTTTTATCCCTCCCTCATTAGAACCCCGAGAGATATGATAAGGTTACACATTCCGTGAAGGAAGAGTAACTGAATGAGTCTATTTTCACGATCAAACTCCAGTACTAGCTTATACGATTCCATTGTGCGCTAAACTAATCCGGAGGCAAACAAATTAATGCACTAAGACTCGAGTTTCTGTTACTCCCTGGCCACTCCATTTCCATCTCCAGATCCCGCCAGCACCCCCCCCACCTCGTCCTTTCTTCCATTGTTCTTGAAACAGTATCCACCCCCGTGAATCCCTGACTTCCCACACCCCTTTTACGCTATCGCCTTATTATCCTCATTTCTCTTGACACCACCATCACACACCCCCTCCCCCCTCCCTTCTTCCTTATTCCGCCCTCTCTCAACATCTCCACTCTCGCCTCTACTACCGCTTGCCAACAACTTCCGAATCTGATCCGTCACAGAATCCCGCCAGTCCCTCAGATTGGGCTATCATCTCTTCACCATGACATGGCAGGCTATGGCCCTTCATCCTCCCAGAGTGCATTTGCCCCATGTAGCGCCATGTGGCTCGCAGCCATTATATCAATCAAAGCACACTTCCGATCACTCCGACTTGTCCCCTAAACTTCGACTTCGTTCCTAACCGAAGTTTTTTCCTTAAATTCCTAAACGTATTCCAACATCGTGTAGAATCAATTCGCCCATCTCTACTCCTTAGTCAAAACGTTGATATTTGACATTCGAAATCAATATCTGTGACATTTGGAACCTGTTCTATACTGTATGCAGCAATCTGGACCAATCAATACGTTTGTCTCCGTGTCTTCTCCAATCATCAGTACGATTCTATATTTTCACAATATCCTATACTTTGTTATTATAATAAATATACATTTAGGGTATGTTCACACGGCGTGTTGGGTCCCTGTGAACATACGCTTTTGGATGCGTGTTTGGATCCATCTAGCAATGAGCAGTCTGATTTTACACTGTTCTCAATGGAAAAAACGTATCGGTGTTCAGACGATCGCCGATGCAAGTCTCATTGCTTCTTTCGGATCTGTTGCAAGAATTGTCATGTCAATTCTTGGTCCGAAAGACGCAGCAGGAGTCCTATAATTAACTATAGGGTGCGATCCTGCTGCATCCAACATGTATCCAAATCCTCAGCTGCATGGTGGATACGTGTTGGATCTGATGACTGCAGAGTTTTTAAATGTGCTTTTCGGATCCAACATAAATCCAAAATTGTATCCAACCACTACTATAACTCCCTATTTGTTGGTCTCCCTCTCTGTAAACTTTCGCCCATCCAATCTGTCCTAAATGCAGCAGCCAAGCTTGTCTTTCTTTCCAGCCGCTATACTGATGCCTCTACCCTGGCTATTCAGTACAGAATACAATATAAACTCATCACTCTCACGGCCATAAGGGGGCTCCTCACACAGTGCTGCACCCCATAAATCTCCTCCCCATGGCTCTTGTCAACAACCCTACCTGTGTCTCTCCACAGTGCTGCACCCCCTAGCATCTCCTCCCTCATCTCTGTCTACCACCGCTACGCTCATTCCGTCTCCACAGTGCTTGCAGCCGCCTGTACAGCTTCCTCCCTCATGCCTTCTGTCCTACCACTTTACCCGGACTCTTCGCACAGTGACTGCACCCCCCTAGCATCGCTACCGTCCCTCAACGTCTGTCTACTAACCCGTAGGCCGGTCTCTCCACAGCGCGGCACCCCCTACATATCCTCCCTCCATCTACTTGTCTACTTCCCTACCCGGCTCTCTCCGAGCAGTTCTGCAGCCCCGCAACATCTCCTCCCTCAATCTCTGTCACACACCCTACCCAGTTCTCTTCCACATGCAGCACCCCGCTACCTCTCCGTCCCTCCCATTCCTTTTTGTTTTTGTCTACGCACTCGACCCCTCTCGTCTACTGATTACACACCGAGTCGACTACATTGCTCGAGACCTCCCATGCCCATTTCCAAGATATATGCACATTTTGCACACCAGTACTCTGGAACATTTTACCGTGTGGCCCAAGTAGGTTCAGGGCACACGTCACAAACCTCGACAGTTTTTAAGTGCGCTCTGAAAACACATCTTTCTTAGACAATCCCGACCAAGGATCCCTAATTGTTAACCCCCCAAAATCTGTCATCACATTCGACGACTTCCTGCACTTTGCCACCCGCAGGCACTTACCTGTATATAGATGTACGTTCTGGGTGGCATTTGTCAAATCATTATTTATGTATACTACCCCATATATAATTAACAATTCTGGTATCCTTTAAACCAAGCGGACATAGACACCACTTTGTTCCACCCCATACACCCTAATAGATTGTAAAGCTCTGCTACAGGTGCCCTCACACCTTTGTGTGTCCTGATTTTGTATGTCGGATTTTTAATAAATTGAATGTGACTGCTTTGTTCCCTGTGCTTATGACCCTCTAAATTGTAAAGTGTGCTGCAGAATATGGTTTGCTGCTAAAGTTTAAATAAAGATTATTATTATACCACACCGTGATAACAGTGCCCTAATAGTGGCAATCACGTTGGTGTGCCATGGGTTATCTTTTTTCTATGCACATTGGGTCTTGCTGACCCTCTCCACTTGCGCACCTTCTCTAGGACTTCCCTCCACAGTTATAACTCCTAGGGAGACATGTATGATTGTGTTTTACTCCCTTTTCTGGCGTAAGATGCGCCAAAGTGCGCCGGCTACAATGTCTAATGTGCCAAATGAATGCCACAAGTACTTCTAAAATGCTCTGTGCTAGCTACCATAGACTTTCACTTTCCCACGTAATATGTGTTGGGGAAAACGTTGAGTAATCGTACAGTAGCTCTCAATCAGAGCTAT